>CATIWM010133104.1:0-11630 GCA_949671775.1 Mallotus repandus | reverse complement strand
GAATATTATGAAGGATTTCGAGAAGTTTAAAGATTATGTTAGCACTGGAAGAGAAAAATCTTGGATGAAAAATGTGAATCACATTTCATCAGAATCAGATAATCCTACTCCTGAATCTCCTGGATATGAATCTCCTAATTTTTCATCACTTTCTCTTAATTTAGATTATACCAATGTTGGTGGTTCATCATGCGAATGCCCTATTGGTATTAAAAAAAAGCAAAGTTAAAGAAAAAAAACTAATGAACATACTTCAATGGTCATCAACACTCTGAAAGAAGAAAATGCAAAGTTGAGGGAGATTTTAGAGAAAAGCGGTGCAGATAGATTAGGAGCATTTAAAGAGCATATAACAATCCATAAGTTTAAAGAAGAAAATAAAATTATATTTATGGACTTGAATACTATAGTGAATCCAAATAAGCGTGTATTTACTGAAGCTGAACAAGCACGTATTATGCAACAGAGATCTGCACAACATCAACCACCACTTTCTACCTCTAATGAATTTAATTATTATTTTGTTAATATTAGTGGATCTGGAACTGGACTACTAGATTATTGAAATATATAATATTTTATATTTATGTATTTTTTTAGATATTGTGTGATGTTTTAATATTTATATTCGGTTGCTTAATATTTTTGTAATGGTGGCTAATGTTTAAAATAAATATTTAGTGTTATTCTATAAGGTTATTTGCAAAATAAATCCTGACCTTTTGTCATTTTTACATTTTAATCATGACAGTTAAAACTTGGCATATTAAAACATGAAATATATATTTTTGGCAACTAGAAGCATCAATAAACAATCCGGTGATCAATTGCTTATGTGTCCGCCATGTCTTGATTAATTAATCCTAAATCCATGTTAAAATGCCCTGTTTTGATAGGGCACTATCCCATACAGTGTGTTTTGTTTTATCTTACCCGTTTGAAGCACCTAACTCATGTTCTCTTATACTTCCTCATCTTTTTCTTCTTCTTCTGCTGCAAATGATATAATCCTCTATAACACAGAGCAAGAATCAAGCTCTGTAACTCATTAATGGCAGCTCCAACTCCAGATTTAATGTCTTCTCTAAAACCCGGCGGTGATGAAAGATGTGAAGGTTGTCCCTCCGATCTTGGTAAACTTTCTGGTAAGATTAAAATATCCGGCGGCTGAGCACTGCCCATTACTGCATTATTATTATTATTCCCTAGTTTACTAGTCGCCATTAATTCTTCCCAATGATTTCTTTTGGCAATAGAAATTTTGATACCCCAAATTTCACCACCAAATTTTGATAAAAAAATGTCTGCGTAACCGATGCCTGAACTATCCTTGAATCTATCGCCACTGAGCCACTAACTCTCAATATGTTGAGAGTGTGGCTATCGGCTCCGGTGGCTTCTTTGTCTAATAAGGGTTGAACTGGGTTCACAATTGATTCAAGAGAACCCAATGGAATATAATTTCATTAATAGCTTTATTGTAGTTCACATGATTACTATGTCGTATGCTTTAGCATCTTGCTTTGCATCTATAGCAAAATTGAATATTAGCTTCCTGGCTAAGTCATTTCATTAGGAATATCTTTCTCCATGTTGAGCACATCTATTAATATCACTCATTGTTTACTATTTGTTGTTATCAATTTAATGCATTGCTCTCGGGACATCTAGTATGGAATAAGTGAAATGACTGTGGCAGTAACTCAGTTAATGCATTGCTCTTAGGACAGCAGTCACTTGGATTAAAAGAGCTTAAAGGCTATTAGAATAATGGTTTAGGTGTTCTACCAATTTTCCACCAAAATAAACATTTTAAATATTTTATACGAGAATTTTATATTAAATTGATTTAAAAAGTTTTAAAGAGACTCGATATAAATATTATCGAGAAAAGTAAATGATTTTAAATAATTATAATTATTTTATTTTATATTGTTTTAAGAAGGGTTTTAACAAATGGTTTTAAAACCAGCATGCATTTTATAAAAATTAATTCACTCAGTGAGGTCTGATTCCCCTCAACTTATTTTTTTTCAGGACCTCATAGTCTATCTGATAGTATTCCTCATTTGCACCGAGTTCGTTCTTCACCAGCTGCATTATGTATGTTAATTTGATTTTGTACTCTGTAACTAAAATTCTAGACACCACAATAGTTAAATTCAAAATATGTATTATTAGTATTCTGATTGTATCTGACTTTTAAATATTGTATTTAAAGAATATTGTTTTATGATTTTAATATTGTGCATTTATTATATTTTATTGTTTAATGTATTGGTTAATTCCATGAAAAAATTTTAAGGCTTGCTACGGGATTCGGCTATTTTATGTATCCCCATTCCCTAGTGCCAGTCATGGTTCGGGTCATAACAAAGTTGGTATCAGAGCCCATGTTTTATTTTTGGCTCTAATGATCTTTGAGTTGTTCTTGAACTACTGTGGTAATTAGGTTGATAAATGTCAATTGTTGTCCTTATTGCTTCTAGGCTTTCGTGTTTGTGTCTGTCCCTTGTGGTATTTTGAATTTCATTTGGTTTTGTCTTTTCAAAATGAGAAGGAGAGAATGGAATGCTCCTGCTGCTGAGGTAGCATATGATGATGATGAGCAGTCCGTACAGGATGAGGTTCCTCCCCCTGCTCCTCAATGTAAAGGAAGGGGTAGGGGAAGGAGTAGAGGCAGACATAAAGCAAAAGCAGCTCAGATGCAAGAAGAAGAGCAGCATGTAAAACAAGGAATTCCTGAGGTTGATCCTGCAGCTTTTGCAGCTGGAATGGCAGGGACTAACCAAGGCTTGGCAGCTTTAAATCAAGCCATGCCTTTAGTTCAGCAGATGCTTCAACCAACGAATCAAGGGATGTCCGATGCAGATGCGGCGTTACTATACTCCAGAGTGGGAAGAGTTTCTTTTGATGGCACTGGAGATGCATTGGATTTTTTTAATATCATTGAGGCTAGAACTCGGACAGGTTACACGGATTATCAGCGGATTATGGTTGTAGAGTTATTTGTTTAGGCCGTAGCTCAGGATTGGTTGATGCAGTCCATTCAGCCGCGCATAACTACAATCACTTAGTTGGAATTTAAGGTGCAGTTTCTGAGGTACTTTTATCCAGTATGGATGAGGGATAACTATAGATGGCAGCTACTGTAAATAAGTAAGGGTGATAGGTAAGTTGCAGACTACACCCATAAGTTCCTCAGACTGGGTCATCATGCTCTAGATGTGATGCAGGATGACAGGAGAGCTGTAGAGTTATTTGTGATGGGTTTAGGTGCAACCTACATCAGTATCCAGACTACAGGTCGGACGTTGGATAGTGTGATTGAGGAGGCTTGATAGCTAAAGAGACATCACATTATGCATGGTACCATTTCTGACCCTTATGCGAGTAGCAGCAATGGAGTAGTGATGACACAAGGGACTCAGCAGCCTATATTTCATATGGGCATTTTGGTAATCAGACTGCGGGCACTTCACAACAGCGTTATCGAAGTAATCGGGTGCATAAGATTAGCAGACATAGTAGATAGAGTAATAGACCTATGAGATTCAGACCTGGAGCCAGCAGTGGTAGTAGCAGTCAGAGCTCTAGGCATGGTAGTTCAGGCTCGGGGCCCAGTGTATGCCCTACTTGTGGCTGGGTACATCAGGGTCCATGCCATTTGCTGACTAGAGCCTGCTTTAGGTGTGGGCAGATTGAACATCTTGCTAGAGTTTGTCCTAACATCGGGTATCAATCTTCTTTTGCCCAGGGATCTTCGTCTTCTATTGCTCAGCCATTTCAGCAGGTGCAACAGCCCTACCAAGCACCTATGTACCCTCAGCAAAGGCCGACTCAGTATGTGGGCCAGCAAGGCAGAGGTTCAGGAGGCAGATATAGGGCTAGACAGAGTGGTAAAGGATTCACTCAGCCTTCCAGTTCTCAGTAGGTTAGCTATAGTCAGGCTAGGGTGTTCACTCTAACTCCTCAGGATGCTCAGGCATCTAATGTGGTGGTAGTAGGTACTCTCTCAGTGTGTTCGTTTCAGGTTAGAGTTTTCTTTGATCCTGGTGCATTACATGCTTTTGTTTCACCTGTCTTTGCTTCGAGGATGGAGTGGCAACCATCCAAGTTGTTATTTCCCTTATCTATAGTGACTTCACTTAGTGATGAGTTGGAGACAGATATATTCTTTCCATCTTATCCCGTGTTGGTAGAAAGTAGAGAGTTGCTTGCAAACTTAGTATTGTTAGATGTGATCAACTTCGATGTGATCTTAGGGATGGACTAGTTAGCTTGACACTATGCCATCCTGGATTATCGAGAGGAAGTGGTGACTTTCAGCATCCCTAATGATGAAGAGTTTCAATTCAAGGGCGATAAGAGTTCAATGCCTTAGAATCTTATATATGTAATCACAGCTAGAAAGATGCTTAGTAGAGGATGTAAAGGTGATGTACCAGAAGAATGTAAGGATAAATATTAATGATTGTTGAATCGTGCATGACTACCAATCACTAATCTTCTACAACCTGCAATTCTCAAATTCAGGAAATAGGCATCAAAATTCAAAGAATTTTGGGAAATCTCAAAAGAGTCGAATTCTATTATTCATCACCACGTCCAAAAGCCAAAAATAAAGTGTCTTAAATAGAAAACCCTAAAACAATCTCAAACCAACTAGGAAATAAGAATTATAAAATAAGTAAAACACAAATTGCCTTTTTGAAGGCCTAAATGAAGGAATTTGCCCAAAAAATAATGGAGCCCACAAGCAAAGCTTGTGACTCCTGATCCTTGGTCTATTTCCAATCAAATTGGGCTTTTGAATCACCAAAATCTGAAACTCCAAAGTTGCAGTTAATTATGAAACTACCACTACTTCAATTTTTCATATTTTTCTAGGAACCAAATTGCTTACTCTTCTATGTTTGCATCAAAAGGCTATTTAGTTGTGGTCAGAGATACAAAGGTGACAATGGACCAGTTGAGAAGGTGCCAGTGGTATGCGAGTTTCTTGATGTTTTTCCTAAAGAATTGCCAGGATTGCCACCAGAAAGAGAGATAGAATTTTGTATCGATGTTGTACCTGGTACGGATCCTATCTTTATGCCACCTTATAGAATGGCGCCTAAAGAGTTGAAAGAGCTTTATGAGTAGTTGCAAGAGTTACTTGATAAGGGTTTTATCAGACCCAGCACATCTTCTTGGGTGCACCGGTGTTATTTGTGAAGAAGAAAGATGGTAGTCTTTGACTTTGTATCGACTACAGACAGTTGAACAAGGTCACCATTAAGAAAAAATATCCTCTCCCAAGGATTGATGACTTATTTGATCAGCTTTAAGGAGCTCAGTGTTTTTCTAAGATTGATTTGAGGTCAGGGTATCATCAGTTGAGAATTAGAAGTGGAGATATACCTAAGATTGCATTTTGGACGAGATATGGCCATTATGAATTTTTTGTGATGTCCTTTGGGTTGACTAATGCCCCAGCAGCCTTTCTGGACTTGATGAATCGGGTATTTAAGCTATACTTTGACCAATTTATGATTGTCTTTATTAATGATATCTTGGTATATTCAAGAAGCAAGGAGGAACATGCAAGGCATTTGAGAATTGTGCTTTAGACTTTGAGGGAACATCAATTGTATGACAAATTTTCAAAATGCGAGTTTTGGCTGGGCCATGTGGTATCCAAAGACGGCATTCAAGTAGATCCTAAAAAGATTGAAGCAGTTGCAGAATGGTCGAGACCTATAACAGTCACCAAAGTGAGAAGTTTTTTGAGTTTAGCAAGCTATTACAAGAGATTTGTGAAGGATTTCTCCAAGATTGCAGCACCTTTAACAAGGCTAACTCAAAAGAATATTAAGTTTGTTTGGACTAACAGATGCGAAGAGCACTTCCAGTTGCTTAAAGACTTGTTGACTTCAGCTCCAATATTGACTTTACCTTCAGGGAATGAAGGGTATACAATCTACTGTGATGCTTCTTGAGTAGGACTGGGGTGTGTATTGATGCAGAATGGGAGAGTAGTTGCTTATGCTTCACGTCAATTAAAGAAGCATAAGTAGAACTACCCCACCCATGATTTGGAAATGGCAGCTGTGGTGTTTGCTTTAAAGATATGGAGGCATTATTTATATGGTGTAAATTGCGAGATATACACCGACCACAAGAGCTTAAAGTACATCTTTTAGCAAAGAGACTTGAATTTGAGACAAAGGAGATGGATGGAACTTCTGAAAGATTATGATTGCTTTATCCTTTACCATCCTGGTAAAGCGAATGTGGTAGCTAACACACTGAGTAGAAAGTTAGCAGGTAGTCTTGCACACATCAGCACCAAAAAGAGGCCAATCATTAAGAAGTTACATAAACTGATTGATCAAGGGTTGCTGTGGAATATAACAAAAAAATGTCTTTTAGCTCAATTCAGTGTGCGATTAGTGTACTTGGATAGAGTTAAAGCAGCTCAGAGAAGAGATCCTCAGTTGCAGAAGATTATGTTTGAAGTGCAACAAGGTCAATCCAGAGACTTTGTAATTGACAGTGAAGGCACGTTGCGTTTGGGCACAAGGCTATATGTACCAGATGTGGATGAATTAAGAAAGGAGATTATGGAGGAAGCTCATTTTTCTGCTTATAGTATTCATCTAGATTCTACCAAGATGTATCATGATTTGAAAGATACATATTGATGGAATGGGATGAAGAGAGACATTGCAAAATTTGTGTCCAAGTGTCTTACTTGTTAGCAGGTGAAGTTGGAACATCAGAGGCCTTCAGGATTGTTACAGCAGTTTGCCATCCTAGACTGGAAGTGGGATATGATTGCTATGGATTTTGTAGGTGGTTTACCTCGTACATCAAGTGGTTATAATGCTATCTAGGTGATAGCTGACAGATTGACTAAGTCAGCTCAATTTCTGCCAATTAAGAAGACGTACTCTACTGACAGGTTAGCAAGGTTATATGTTAACCGGATTATTTATCTTCATGGAGTACCAGTGAGTATAGTGTTTGATAGAGGAGCTACATTTACTTCAATCTTTTGGTAAGAATTACATGAGGCCTTGGGTACAAGGTTCACTTCAGCACGGCTTTTCATCCTCAAACTGATGGTCAGTCTGAGAGGACCATTCAGACTTTAGAGGATATGCTTCGGAGGTGTGTGATGGATTTTGGTGTTCAATGGGATGCACACTTGCCATTGATTGAATTTGCATATATCAATAGTTATCATACAAGTATTGAAATGGCTCCGTATGAAGCACTGTATGGAAGAAAGTGCAGATCGCCTTTATGTTGGGAAATTGGTGAGAGACAATTGACAGGATCGGAATTGGTGCAAGTGACTTTTAAAAAGGTACCCATCATTCAGCAGAGATTAAAGACAGCCTTCAGTAGACAGAAGAGCTATGCAGACCCTAAAGGGAAGGATGTGTCATTCTCTGTAGACTTGGTGTTTCTTAAAGTGTCTCCAATGAAGGGAGTGATGAGGTTTGGTAAGAAGTGTAAGTTAGCTCCCAGATATATCGGACCCTTTGAGATTCAATCAAGAGTTAGCGAAGTGGCGTACCGATTGGTGTTACCACCAGAGTTGTCACGGATTCACCCAGTGTTTCATATGTTGAGGAAGTATGTTTCCGATTCTTCACACGTTCTTCAGCTTCAGACAATGGAGTTCGGCGAATATTTGGCGTATGAAGAGTACCAATGGCATTAGTGGATCGACAAGTTCGACAGTTCCGCACTAAAGAAATTTTGATGGTGAAAATGTTGTGGAGCAACCATACGGTGGAAGATTTCACTTGGGAGACCTAGGCAGTGATGCAAGTGGCATATCCCTATCTTTTTCATTTGTGAAAATCTTGTACTCCTTTTATTTTGTTAAAATTCGAGGATGAATTTTTATAAAGAGTGAAGATTGTAAACACTCGAAGTATTTTTAAAATTATAAAATATATTTCTGAGACTTGCAATGTTAATAAATATTTTATTAATATTAAGATTTGATTTTAGTGTGAATATTATTTTAAGTATTATTTTATATTTTATTGTGTATATTATTTATGGTGGAGAGAATTTATTTTGTATATTATTTGTATATATGTATAGTGTTTTGGTGGTAAATTAATATTTTATTATTATTATTATTAATTAAAAAAAACATAAAAAATTTTGGGCAAATTTTTTCCCTTTCTTTTTCTTTTCCTTCTTCTTCTTCTTCTTCCCTTTCTTCTCTCTGCCATTTCTGACCAGTAGACCAGCCACGCCCACTGCCAGCCTCACCGTTGTTGCCACCCAGGTCATGCCGCTGCTCCTCCTCGTCTTGCCGTCTAGCCGCCTTCTTCTCTTCCGGTTTCTTCTCTTCGGCCGGTTCTTCTCTTCTCTCAACCGGTGACATTTCTGGCGTCCCCAGCCAGTAAAAATGGGCTCTATCTCTTCCTCTTCCTCTGGGCTTCTCAATTCCTTAATTTGTTTAAGGAATTAACTCCTGTAAGCCTCTCAAATTTGGATTTTTTAATTATAGGTTTTTAGGTTAATTTGTAAGTTTGAGCTTGATAATGATTTTATTAGGTATAGGTGCTTTAGGATTATTTGATTTTGAGGCTGTGAGCTACCCATTGATGATTTTTATTTATTTTTTTGAAATTATTTTCGAAATTTGTACTATTCCGATGCTCGGAGTTACTGATCCGGTACCGTTCCGGGCTCAGGAAAATTATATTTTTAATAAATTCTAGTAATTATTTTGAGCAAGTTTCATGAAGAAAGTTTATTAAAATTATATATAGAATTTTTATTATAAATTTTTGAATGTTTATGTGAAAAATGAATTTTTGGAAAAATTAGTGAATTTTATATTCTAGTTGAAATTATTGTTAATTAATATGTTTTAAACAGTATTTGAGCAACAAATAGTATAAAATAAATTTTATGAATTATTTCCTATTTTTAGCTAATTACTAGTAATTTTTGGAAAAATATATGAATAATAAGTTTATTTGTTATTTTAAGCCTAAATGAGTAATTTGCTAACTTTATAATGTATTTGAGTAATTTAAATGGTTATTTGCAATAAATGTTAATTTAATTATATTTAGAGTTAAAATATATTTTTATGAATTTCCGAAATTTTATAAATAATAAATTTGAGTATAAGTTAGAATTTTACTATTCATTTGAAGATAAATATATTTTACATTTTATTGTGAAAATAATTTGAATTATGGTATTTAAATGAGATTTTATAATTTTTGAAAATTTATTAAAACTTATATTATTTTATTGATTGTTGTGAATTTGGAACTTGGTCAGAATTGTGTCTAGTTTGGCAGTTCGACCCGAGTGTGGTTCTGTGTAGTGCATCCGAAGTGTGTTTTTGTGCAGGATTGACTCTATTTTTAGTAGAGGGTTATCTGTTTTACAAGGGAGACTCTGCCGAATTTTTGGTAGCTTTCTCGTAAAATGTGACATCAGCCTGTGTTGAAATTCTAGTTTAGATGAGTCGTGTCTTAAATCGAGTCAATTCCTTCACTTCATGAATTTATTTATTTTATTTTAGGAGCATATTTTAAATAAATATTATTTATTTTAGAGAACTTTGGGGCATGAGCTGTAGCACAAGGGCAGCAGATAACGCGTCACCCGACACGCTCAACCTGTGAGTTAATTTTATAAGATGTGTGTTATATGATTCCAGTGTATTTCTAGCAATTAAAAATAAAGCATGTTTAAAAAAATTACTTGAGACGTTTTATTTATTGATTTAATTGTTATTTATTTATTATTCAATGATTTATTGATTTGATTTATTTATTTATAATTTGAATTAATTTGGAGATAATGGTAGAACGTGCTACTTAGTGGGTATCACTAGGACCACGTGCGCACGAGTAATATCTTAGTATTTGATTTATATGTAAATAGTTAGAGTTCGGTTGATGCATTGCTCTCGGGATGACAGTCACTTGGATTAAGAGAACCGAAAGGCTATTAGAATAATGGTTTAGGTGTTCTACCAGTTTTTCACCAAAATAAATATTTTAAATATTTTATACAAGAATTTCATAATAAATTGATTTAAGAAGTTTTAAAGAAACTTCATATAAATATTATCGAGAAAAGTAAATGATTTTAAATAATTGTAATTATTTTATTTTATATTGTTTTAAGAAGGGTTTTAACAAATTGTTTTAAAACCAGCATGTATTTTATAAAAATTGATTCACTCAATGAGGTCTGATTCCCCTCAGCTTATTTTTTTTTTCAAGACCTCACAGTCTATCTGATAGTATTCCTCATTTACGCCGAGTTCGTTCTTCACCGGCTGCATTATGTATGTAATTTGATTTTGTACTGTGTAACTAAAATTCTAGACACCGTAGTAGTTAAATTCAAAATATGTATTATTAGTATTCTGATTGTATATGACTTTCAAGTATTGTATTTAAAGAATATCGTTTTATGATTTTAATATTGTGCATTTATTATATTTTATTGTTTAATGTATTAGTTTATTCCGTGAAAAAATTTTAAGGCTTGCTACGGGATTCGGTTACTTTATGTATCCCCATTTCCTAGTGCCGGTCAAGAACCTTCGGTTCAGGTCGTGACAGAAGAGGACACAAGAAACGAATTGGGTACAGCTAAACGAGTCAGGAAGAACGGTGAGCTCTATTCTTGCTTTGTGTTGTATTGGATTGTATCTAAGAGAACGTGAGTTAGGTGCTTCAAATAGGTGAGAAAAAACAACGGTCAAAACGGGGCATTTTGCCGTGGTAGTCTATGAACCTGATGTGGATTAATTAACCAAAATATGTCGGACAGGTAAGCGATTGATCACCGGATTGTCTAGCGGTGCTTCAAGTTGTCAAAAATATATATTTCATATTTTAATATGTCAAATTTTAAATGTTGTGATTGAACTGTAAAAATGACTAAGAGTCGGGATTTATTTTGTAAATAACCCTACTCTATATTCATATGAATATAATTAATAATATATGTAATTAATAATTATGTAAATTTTAAAAATATAAATAATAAGACATTAAACTAATTTTATATTTTGTTAATTAAAAAATAAACAAAATAAATATCATATAAAATAAAATAAAATAATTAGGATGAAATTGGTCTAAAATATTAGAAATGTAAAAGTGTAGAATTATTATATAATTTTTAAAAAAAAAAGATAAATAGTGTTTGCTGTTAAATTTGCTGGGACATTTTCTGAATAAATTGGCGTGTGGTTGGAGCTGTTTTTTGCATCAAAACAGCAAATTTGGTGTGTGGTGGGAGATGGTATTAGATAACTGTTTCTCCCTCCAGTTTAATTAAAAAAAATGCAGTAACTAATGATAATAATTAATTAATTAATGAGTTGGGCCTGGACATCTCTGAACACTGAATTCCAAGAAAATCAAAGAATGGTGCAAACAGGTGGGAAAATACTATAACTATGGTAATGGAGTGATAGAACCTGTAGCACTCCACATAACTTGGTATGCTGTAAAATGCCCATCAAACAGGGGAATATTATAAAATCAAACAATAAAATTGCAAAATATACATTAATATATAACTATAAAATACATGACATATAAAATGAAATTACATACTCCAAATCCTACAAT
>CATIWM010133076.1:0-12515 GCA_949671775.1 Mallotus repandus | reverse complement strand
TAAGAAACCTAAAGGCTGTTTGTTTTTATCTTTGTGTTCTTGCGTAGAATACATGCTTTTAAGGAACATTCAAGTAGATTGATCACCTTCTTGTGGAGTGTTTCGAAATTGGAATTCAGAAACAAGTTTTCTTTATTCTAATTCTTTGATCTTCTAAGTAATCTGATTTCTAGCCTTTTCTTAGGGGTTGTTGTTGAATTGAGTATTGGGGTTTTCAAGTTAATGTGTTGGGGGTCCATATATATAAAGGGGTTCTCAGGCTTATTCTTGGAGGTTCCGTATCAAATTCTACACCATTTGGGTGGGTGAGGTGATTAACTATATAAGCTCAAATTAGCATGTAAGCAAAGATTACGTGTAATAGTCATGTCAACATTAAAAAGTGAAACAATGTTGTTACTGTTTAAATTAATAAATGTATTAATATTCATACATTACTAATCATATTATATAGGATATCTTTGTGTGAAGATAATGAACTAAGTTTTAATATTTTTCATAGATATATGATGTTGCATTATTAAGTGAAGACTAAGCTACTATTACAACAATTTAAATTGGACTTTTCATATATAATAATCATTTTGCATTAAAACAATACTTCACCATGTTTATGAATTTGAATTTGAACAAGATCCAATGGTAATTATAGTGAGATAATGTAATCACTTCCTAAGTAAGCTTATATTATCCCTCATATAATTTTATTATAAATTTGAACAAGTACCATTGTTAATTATAGTGAAACAATGCAATGACTTCCACAATAAGCTTCTATTAACATAATGAACAAGCTTGAAAAAATGTGGCTAGTTTCCATTCAAGTAAAATATAATAATAAGATTGAAGAAGTGGCATAATGTTGAAAATAACAAGATTTCATTCATATAAAAAGTAGATCATTAGCACATACATATGAAGAGCATTCAAAGAAAATAAAAAATCCAAGCATAAAACAAAAATATTACAATAGTAGTTTGCCATTAGGAATCTATTTTTTTTTATTACACTGGGCTTTCTTCCTCTTTTCTTATATGATGGTTTTGCTAAAGTAACTAATGCATTAACAAGTTGCATTTGAAATTTGTATTGCTGCTCCTTCACCTAAGACACCTTTTGAGGTCAAGGTACAACTCGTATAATGCCACCAGTGGTTAGGGATTGAGGATCTCATCCTGTATCAAGTCATCACCCCAAAACCTTTATTTCAACTATTTCAAAGAGTTTTTGTATTGTAATAGAAGAATCATAATAAGCTCATAGAGGCTAGTCAAGGAAGTAGAGACTAGAAAAATAGAGTGCATGCTCGGTCCAGTAATGGAAATTGTGTTAAAAATGCCTACAAGAATACTTGAAGATGAAAAAACTTGGTTTAATAACCTTTTTAATTTATTTTAACAAAATAGATATGGTTTTATAAAAGGGAAATTTCTTGTTATTTCCATAAAGATTTTATTTCGTCAATGCAGAAGAGATGTAAATAAATTCATACATTATCTGTATCAAGCATAATCTTTTGTGGAGTCAAGGTATTGCTCTATTTCCAAATTAGCCATTAAAGCTAGTTTTTAGTAGTTTTGTCTAGAAAGTAGAGTCTTCTTTTGGAAAAAAATTTATTTCAAAATTATTCTTTACTAAAAAACATATGATAGAACATATGATTTTCATTAGGAATTTTTCTATATACATGGGACCGTACTATACAATAAGAGGTGGTTATTTTCTCCTATGTATACAATAGTAATAGAGATTTGTTGTTATAATACATCTGAATTTCTTACATAGTGATCTTTTTTTATATAATTTTGAAAAAAAGAATTCACTTATAATTCAACATATTTTTGAGTTGGAGTTGAGGAATCAATTATTGGATGCTCAAATCAAGAAGCTATAAAAGAAATATATGATTCTACCATATCTTTGTTCAAGATCGCTACTAATTGTTATTTCTGAATGCATTTGTTTGTAATTTTGATATCACTTAAGATTTGGTGATTGTATTGTATTCATTTTGTAAGTTATGTTTGATTATAATATTACTTAATTTAAGTTGTGTTTGTGATATAAAAGTATGTTCATAATGATATGAATTAGTCATTTATAGCAGTTGATTTATATGAATAATCTTATCATAATTGATTAGCATCATAAAGCAGGGTTTATCTAAGGGTTTTGTCATAGGTTTTATGATGGCTAGATTTGTTGTGTCTTTCCAATAGGGTTAACTTCCTTAGGTTATAAATGGATATATAAGAATCGTGTCTACTATCATTCTTAATAGCTACAATATCCATTTCCACAGCTCTTCCTCTCTAATAATGGTTGTCCCTTTCCTTTAAACCCTATTAAATTATTTTATGAGTTTTTGAAATTTCTTTAAACTAAGTTTTAAAAAAATAATATAAATGGTCGCTACTTACCTAAGAAGTTCGCTTCTTGAGGAAGGAATAAAAAAGGATGTTGTTTCACACATAAAGTTCAGGAATGCATTCCAACGTTGGTTAGTAGTATCTACATCATAATGATGTCCTCGGTTGTTTAGATTTGGGGTGTTCTAATATGATTTTATTTTTATGTTTCATTATAGAGAATCCCAGATAGAGCTCTAAGGAACATTGAGCAGCCACTTGCAAGCTAAATAACAATAAGGATAATAAAAGAAGTGTCATACCACCTTTGGTTAGTGAAGGTGGTGAACGTGGATCAAAGTAATGATAGATTTTTTTCAAATAAGGGTGGCAATACCTTGTTAAACACTACAATATATGTTGTGGATGGACACTATATGTGTGGTTAAGGATGAGTAAAATCATTGATTTACAAGTTCGCACTGTCCCACTAGACGAGATTCTATACGATCCTCCTTCTCATGGAAAAATTGAACATCCAGTCCCAGTCTGAGATCCACATATGATGAGATGGAGATATCAGAACAAGAAGACGAAGAAGATGATGATGATGATTTACATGACACTCCTTGTTCAGTCCCAAATTATCCCAACGAAGGAGAAACTTAGTATTGGTGTTATAACCATCTCCTCATTTGTGTTAAATATGTTAGTAAATTTTATATTTCTATTTTTATTAATTGTACATGTTAATATTATTTTGATAATATTATGGTTGAAACTATAATTTATGTTCTTAATATTATGTGTTTTTTAACCAATATTAAAATGTTGTGCAAAATATTCATATCTAGAACTGTCATGTATATTTTGAACATAATGTAAAGAAAAAAACATCCATAGAAGATGTGAAGTATGTCAAACTCTTGGTGAAGTACTTGAAATAAATGATGTAGTTTGTCATTCTACATGTCATAGTTGTTAACACATCTCTCTAATAAGCATGTCGCAATTGGCTTAAGATCACATCGCCACCTTATTTTAATTTTAAATACTATTCACTAACAATTTGTAATCATTAACTTGTAAATATTTGTATGACATTTCAGAACCATAAGGAATACAATGGATATTATGTACTTAAAGTATTCTATAAAACTAAAAGCATTTCATCTTCATTAGACTCATATTAAAATAGTAATTCACCATATGTTTTATAGGCTTCACCATGGTAAATAACACAATTTTGATTTAAAATGTTTACTGCACCATAACTTTTACAATTCATATCCATATACAAGTACTGATACGAACCATACCTATAACTGAGATAGAACGCACATCCAACTTTGAAATTGTTGCCCAAAATCGTCAAGTTAAGGTTGTGTTGATCGAACTAAACCCCTTGCTTATTAAATTAAAGCAAGATACTTAGTTATTAAAGGATGAACAATCACACAATTCTAATTCTAATCTAACTTAGCGACTGTAGTGAAAGGTAGAAGTGAAACAATTCAAGTAAACTTGTAAAGTTTCAAAAGAACAAAGTTTAAGGAAAAACCTCACTTTTTAATATTTCAATTACTTAAATTCATTTTACATTATTTGAGCCCTTATATAGGCATGTAAACATCCTAATCCTTGAAGGAAAAGGTTTTCTTACTTATTCCTAATGATACCTATAAAGGAAAATCCTTAACTAAGGATGATTCCTTCAAAATTAGGTCAAAGCTAAAAATATAAAATATAAAAAGTTTCCTATTAATCTAGCATTAAATAGGAAGATACAAAAATCCTAATATAGATTGGACTCCTTCTTTGACCTTGACTTTGACTTGTTGAATTTTTTACTTAGATTTGGAATATCCTTGAATCTTCTCAGATCTTGTAGAATCTTCTTAAATCTTCCTTATTGACTCCAAAATAGAAAATAACTTAAAAATAGGAAATTAAGCTTATTAGCTTGAATTCCTCTTAATTCAGCTCCATGCTTGTACTTGAGGTTGAATCCACCATTTTGCTCATAATGTCAAGAACAAATGAATTCAATGCTTGTTTGAACTTCTTTGTCCTTGTTCTTGTCATTCCCTCCCTCTTGAAGATGATTTGTCCTCGAATTATAGCCATCTTCTAAAGTTGATAAATTCATAAATCCTCCAGGGTCAAACACAAATTCTTTGGTTAAAAACTTCTCTTTTAAAGTATTGATCCAGATAAGTAGCTTCAGCATATCTTGAACTTGATTTAGTAATCGGAATATACAACTCTTATCCATAAACTTATAAGGATTGTATTCTTGTTGCTTCCTTCTAAACTTGAAACATGAATATCATAAGTTCTTTTTGCTATGAGTGAAGACTCCATAATTTCCTTTGAAAGAGATAAAATATTGCAGCTCATTCTCATACTTCATGCTAGGAATGAAATCTTCAAAGGTATTGTTAACCATGTAGTGCACTTCAACAACATTATTAAATGGATCTTTATATGGCATAAAGCTCTGCAAAACAACTTTCGAAACACTAGAAAAACAAAGATTAAAGTTATTAGTATAATCATGATGAATCACCAGCTCCTCATCTTTCATGATGCTTTCAGTCTCTATTTCCTTCATTTATGCATAAACTTCAAGTTTTTCCTCTTCTTGATTCATATACACTTTATGATCACAAGGTGCGCTCTTATAAACTTTTTGAGTAGTTAATCCTTACATAACTTCACTAGAATGCTTAAACATTTACCAGCACTCCTTATTAGCTTTATTAATTTTAATACTTTCATTTTTCTTGGATTCACACTCTATTTCGGTCTCATCACATACAACCACTTCTTTTTCACACTTCTCTTTATGAATAATGCTTTTCTCTATAGTTTGATCACATAATTGATGCTCATGTTTCTTCTCATGATCACTCAATGCTATTTAAATATTAGCACCACTTTCACTATTAACCTTATTACTCCAACTCTCTCTCTCCAAAGCAAGTGTAATTACATCATTCAAAGACAAAAAATGTTGCAATTGTTTTACTAACTCAAAATCTCATCTAATTTCACTTTTAAGCCCATTTATGAATCTTGTAATTTTTTTTCCTTTAGATTCACCTAAATCACTTGCAATTATAAATAATTTAAACTCTTTAGCATAATCATCAACACATAATTCATCACCTTGTTTAAGCCTTTGTAATTTAAGACAGTATTTATCCCTAACATCATGCGGAATAAAATGTCTTATCAATAACCTTTTCATTAACTCCCAATTTTTAATCTCATTATTCCAATTCTCTCTCCACAAAACCATGAAATCTTCCTACCAAATAGCAACACGACCTAAAAACTTATGAGAAGCAAGTTTGTACTTTTGTAAATCACTTATTTCAAAAGAATCAAATATCTCCTCCATTTGTTGCACCTAAGTCAAGTAAACATAAGGATCATTCCTACCGAGAAAATAAAGCATATCCTTATTGAAAATCTCATTAAAAAAATGTAGAAAAAAATCCTTATAAAGCACTCCCTTTCATGTTTACACTTAAGCATATGAATGCCCTCGTGTTTCACTCAATTTTTTTTTTATCTATGAAGAATTGAGAAGAAGAAGAAGAGATTATGCATAAAATTAAAGGGATAGTTAACCAAACCTTGAAGTTTGGTTTTGATACCAAACTGATACGAACCATACGTATAACTGAAATAGAATGCGCATCCAACTTTAAAATTGTTGCCCAAGATCGTCAAGTTAAGGTTTTGTTAATGGAACTAAACCCCTTGCTTATTAAATTGAAGCAAGATACTTAGTTATTAAAAAAATGAAATATCACAATTCCAAGTCTAATCTAACCTAGCAATTGTAGTGAAAGGTAGAAGTGAATTCAAGTAAACTTGCAAAGTTTCAAAAGAATAAAGTTTAAGGAAAAACCGCACTTTTTAATTTTTCAATCACTTAAATTCGTTTTACATTATTTGAGCCCTTATATAGGCATGTAAATATTCTAATCCTTAAAAGAAAAGATTTTCTTACTTATTCCTAATGATACCTATAAAGGAAAATCCTTAACTAAAGAGGATTCTTTCAAAATTAGGTCAAACTTAAAAATAGAAAATATAAAATATTTCCTATTAATCTATCATTAATAGGAAGATACAAAAATTCTAATATAGCTTGGACTCCTTCTTTGACATTGACTTTGGCTTGTTGACTTTTTGACTTAGATTTGGAATATCCTTGAATCTTCTCAAATCTTGTAGAATCTTCTTGAATCTTCCTTATTGATTCCAAAATAGAAAATAACTTAAAAATTCATCCAATTCAAGCTAATTACTTTCAAAATAGGAAATTAAGCTAATTATCTTGAATTCTTCTTCATTCAGCTCCATCCTTGTACTTGAGGTTGAATCCACCATTTCGCTCATAATGTAAAGAATAAATGAATTCAATGCTTGTTTGAATTTATTTGTCCTTATTCTTGTCAAGTACATGTTTGTCATTTTTTTAGTGATTTTTTTCTATTTTTTATGATCATATATAATTATATGTTAAGAATCAAAATGAACCAGCCATTGAAATTATATATTTATGTAACCTCGAGATAACAAAATATCATCATAATCGCCATTTAAAGACTCTAAAGGGGGTGGAGTGGGGCTGGGGGTTCCATACAAGATATGGTCAAAATTATTTGGGATATATTATGTCAAGTAAAGTTATATCAAAAGTCACGACTGTTGGGATATTTCAACAAATTTTGGAATTAATGAATAATAAATAATACTAATACCTTGAAAGGGCATCCAGTAATAAGGATTGTAACGCCCTTTTAACCAAGATTTAATATAACTCACCATGATTTATTATAATTTCATAATCATCCCTTTTCCTATTTCGCTTTAATTTGGTAACCTAAAAAAAATTATAATACAATAATGGCAAGCAACTGTGGGCTTCCAACTACACTACGTGTTTGCATAGATGACATTAATCTAAGGAGAAGGTTCTTTGTTTATGCATATGATTCCGTAAGATTTGTGAATTGTATTCCACTTATTGCTTAAAATATTTATCGTTAGTGTTATTTATTTGGAGAAATTACACATGTTTGTAAACTGTCATTGTTTTTTCGTGTATTGATATGTTAGTGTTTTTAGTATAATGATAATTATACATTTTTTTAATGTTGGTAAATGCACAAGATAAATGTGAGTTTTGTTAGTGGTTGGATAGGGAGTACATTAAATATGAAATATAGTATATAAATGGCTTAAGAAAAGAGATTGAAAGGCTGCAAGAAGTGAATTGTGATGTGGATGTGGATTATGACAATAAATATATAGAGTATCGAATGCTTGAGAGAGAATTTAGGGAGTTCAGAGAAGAACATGACAGGCTTAAAATGGAAAATAAAAATAAGGATTCTCAAATTAAGATGTATGAGAGTGTTATTGCAGGGTTGTAAGAAGAAAATAAAAAATGGAACGACTACAGTTGATGAATTCGAAGATTGAAGAGATGAATACACAGTTAGAGCCACAATTGAAAGAGATGCAGATAATGAAATCCTAACTTGCATTTTCTGAATCCAGTTTACAACTCTCCAGAAAAGAGAGAGAAATTTTTCATCTTGATTGGAAAATGATGATCACCGCATTTAGAAGTTTAATATTTTTTCCTTCATATATTATAAGTGAATGTTATAGTATTTTTCCATGAGTAATATATAAGTAAATGTTATATATTATGTTATATGTTATAAGTGAATATTATATAACAATTATAATTACATTAATATACTTTTATTATAATAATTTAAGGATAGTATTTAAATGATAATAATTATATTAATATAATTTTATTTTAAGTGATAATAATTTAAGTGATAATATTTATATTAACAGGTTGAAAAATTTACATGATACTAATAAAAATTGCTAAAAATTATTTCACTAAGTCTAATATGAAACTATATCATTTCTTATTGATACTACGTCGTTTAGGATTTAGGGTTTAGGGTTTAGGGCATTCATTTATTTACATGTGAATTAAGTTTTTTTTTTTTTTACCATAACCAACCATCTGTCTTAATGAAGATTAAAGCTTGTAGCTTCACTGGGATGTAACACTACTTAGCTACCTTGGCTATTTTGAACCATTATATCTGCCTCAATAAAATATCCTCTTCCTCAACTTCCATGTCCACCTCCTCCTCTGACTCCATAACCACTTCAGCATCCTTATTTATAGGTCCAGTCTAGTTCAGCAATTTATTTTTTTATTGATTCTAGGTATTGCTTTAGAAACACTTATTTCTTTCATCATCCATAGCCCGATCAGCACACTCATTGAATGATTTCTATAGTTCCATGTATTTCTTGTACTAATATGTTTTATTTGAATAACCTCCAGTAAAGAACATCGTGGAATAGCGATGGTGTACTATTGATATCCAAATTTCAGCAGTCTCCTAAAATTCCATTGATGAAGGATTCTTATTAGTCAAAGAGGGAGAAAACTCCTTCAGGAGTCTTCCTGGGCGTACTCAGACTGAGTAGAAACCCAAAAAACCAAAAAAAAACTCAAAAAAAACTAAATTAGGCCAAAAAGGGTCAAAATGGATGAGGAAAGGCCCATGGGATGGGTTGACCCACGAGTGTGGGTTAGTAACCTATGAGTGTGGGTCACCAACCCACGGTAAGTGTAGGCGGCATGTAAATATTGCTATCGTGACACTGTTTGAGCTCAGGGCTCTAGGGAACACACTACTATATAACAAAGACACAGTGTGAAGATGAGGAGTCACCACCCAGGGTAATAATTGGGACAAATTGAAGGTGGTGGTAACTCGATTCTCTAAAAGAAAGTTAGCACCACAACCAAGAAATTCTGGGTACAGAATACCAACTTCTTTTAGTTCGTGTTCATTTAGAATTATTTTATGAATTACTATCTTATTCTCTAATAACATGTAATTCCATATAAACTCTAATTGAACATCCATCTAACACCAAGGCAACTAATTATGAAAAAGCATATAAAAACTACATTCACAGAGCAATAGGGTCCCTAAGTTAGTCTAATCTGCATTTAATTTAATTAAGTGAGTTAAACATGTATGCTTTAATTTACAAGTATAATGGAACTAAAGGTAGGTCTACATTTCAATTAGTTAGCGAGCTTAATTCTACTATTTTTAATTTCTAAAGAAATGAACCTAAGTTTACCAAATTTAAATAGAAAAGAAAGTTAAATTAGTGGGTCTAGTTCTAATTAATTTTAATTAAATGAAATGAAACCTAAAGTCTATCAATTATGAAAAATGCTTTAACGGGCTTAGCAAAAGTCTAAATTAATTTTATTAACTAAAAGTGGGGCTAAGTCTAAATTAACCTAATGGGCCTAAATTAATTTTAAAGTTAATTTAAATCTAAAACCAATTTAAAAGCCTATTAATCAAATATGTTAAACCTGACGTGAGCTTGGGGCCCAAAACGAATAAAAAGAAAATAAAATCTAAAAGGAAGCCCAAATAAATAAATAAACACACAAATACATACATTCAGTGATACTAACCCTAATTATTTACATACAACCTAAATTAATCTAAAGTCATCATTGATTTTAATTAGGGTCTTTTACCAAGTAGAAATAATTTACTTATTGATTTTAAATTGCAAAAAAATAAATATTCCACTATTTTTTCACTATCGGGGCTATTACAATTGTTATGTACAAAATTAATTAATTACATACCAAAACCAAATAAATGAGCAAAACACACAGAATATAAAAAATAAACAAAATAAAGCCTAAAACTATATGATTTTCATAGGGCATAATCCATGACATTCCATAGACCTTCAGGGTTATTCATGTTTCAATCACTTCCTGTGCTCAGGTTACTCCCACCATAGCCATCATAAAAGCAACAAAAATAAAACACAAATTAGAGTTGATTCAAAAAATTAAAATAGAAAGAAATTAAAATAGAAATAAATTAAAGAAAAGGAATGAATAAAGAAAACAAAACAAGGGGATGAAGATGGTGATGCATTTTGATTCTCCTCATAGAATTGTTGATTCTCCTCATAGAATTGTTGATTCACTATTTTTGAAGTGAAATTGAGTCTGCAAACATGCTTTTTAGTCTCAAGATTGAACTGCTCTTTTTTTTTTTAAGTTCTTCAAAGAACGTAAGAAAACTAAAGAAATTATTTTTTTTATTCTATGTGTTTTTGAAAAACCAGGAGAAAAAAAAAAGCCTCCCCTTCTGCGTTCAGAACAAGGGTTTTAATAATCAAACCCTAAAATAAAGTTATGTCTCCCGTGAGTTGATAACCACAGGAAATAAAAGATTTTCTTTTTAATTTAATCCCAAAAAAACAACCTAATAATAGTAATTATCAGGATAAAATGATAAATTCAAAGACATAATTTCCAAAGATTTAAAAAAATTGAAAAAATTGAACCGGATGTGATTGGAATAGTGCAATTCCTATCAGAATTGTACTTTTTCGTTTAGAATTACGTAATTCCGATTCCGATCAGGATTATGCAATTCCAATTGGAATTATACAATTCCAACCAGAAATGTGTAATTCCGGTCGGAATTACATATTTTTTATTCAAAAAAAATGTCTTTTGCCCCCTCTTTCAAACTTTATTATTTTGCAAATTGACCCTCAAAAGAAATTGAAAACTTTGCAATTAAGTCCTTAAAATTCACAATTGAGTCCTGAGATTCAAAAATTGAAATCCAAGGACTAATTGCGAATAAATTTTAATCACATGATCCTCGTCGCATCCACACTCAATTCATCCCGAAATTGGGTGCTTACAGTAAGCTTGCGTGGGCCACTAAACCCACGAGTGTAGGTCCAGTCCCAAGCTCATGGGTTATGGACCCAAGAGCGTGGGTCGTGACCTCGCAGGCATAAAAATCTAGAATTTTCCCTTTTTTGGGCGATTTTCTTACTTTCAAAAAAAAACTCTCTTAGAGAGAGAAAATCAAACTACTTTTAGATTATTTTTACTCTCTTTCTTTATCTTCATCTTCCAAGGCATTTAGAAACCCCTCTCACTGCCAAACACTCAACCCAAAATTGCTATTTTTTAAGGGGTTTAGATCTAATATCCAATTCTGACTCCTTCTAAGTCAAAGCACGCATCTAGGATAATCACTCGGTCCCTGTGAGGATCTTCTTATCTTTTTTTTAATTAAAAATTAGCATTTTTAGTTCTTCTCATGGTCCTTTCTTGCATTTTATATCATTTTCGCATTTTATTTTTATTGTTTATTATTTTGTGGTGAGGTTTTGATTTTTGTATTGATATTGAAGTTTGGGAATATGATATGTTGAAGGAGTGGGTAGTTCAGGTGAATCCAAGAGTGTTTGCATTCATTTTTGCAGTTTCCATCATTTTCCATCATTTTTCTTTTTATTTAAAAATGGGTATTTTGGTGATAAATTTGGCATTTTTATTATTTTTATTATCTTTTTTGATAAATTTATTATTTTTATCATAAAGTTCACATTTTTGTGGTAAAAATAGTATTTTTATAATTTTGGTGCATTTTTATTATTTTTATTGTCTCTTTTGATAAATTTATTATTTATATCATAAAGTTCATATTTTTATGGTAAAAATAACATTTTTATCATTTTCTCTACATTTTTGCTATTTTTATTATTTTTGTTTCCTTTTTTTACAAATTTGTTATTTTTATCATAAAGTTAATATTTTAATGGTAAAAATAACATTTTTATCATTTTCTCTATATTTTTACTATTTTTATTATTTTTATTACTTTTGTTGCCTTTTTTTGGCAAATTTGTTATTTTTATCGTAAAGTCAATATTTTTATGGTAAAAATAGCATTTTTATTATCATTTTCTTTGCATTTTTGCTATTTTTATTATTTTTGTTGTCTTTTTTGATAAATTTATTATTTTTATCATAAAGTTCACACTTTTATTGTAAAAATAATATTTTTATCATTTTTATTTATCTTATTTGCATTTTTACCATTTTTATTGGGTTTTTGTTACTCCTTTTATTTTTATTTTCTCTCTTGATAAATTTACTATTTTTATCATAAAGTTAATATTTTTTTATGGTGAAATAGTATTTTTATCATTTTTATTATTTTACTTGCACTTTTGTTATTTTTT
>CATIWM010133067.1:0-23841 GCA_949671775.1 Mallotus repandus | reverse complement strand
TATAGTGCAAAATGCACTCTACAAGAACCAATCATCACCATTCAACATTTACCAACTTTTCCATTATCTTTGTTGGCCAATTCTTTTGTAAGTGCATAGTCCACTTGCTCTTGAAGTTGGTAGAGCACTTTGCTTATTTTTGATTGCACAAAAGAAACCATTTAGAGGATTTTTTTTATTAGTAATGATTTTAACACTTTATATAAAACTAGCTTTTAGTTGCTACAAAACAAGCTAAACATCCTCCATTATAACGTTCAACTTGCAGGAGTGTGATAAGTATCAATAACCATCAGTTGGTTATAACTCATAACACCCTGATATATTTCCACTATTGTATGTTGTTGTATAGTTGCTATTTACTTCATATGTACATGTATATAACAAGCTATTACATTAATGAAAATATACTGAGCTATTTTAAAATGATCACTAGCTAATTGAAATTATGATTATGATTGCATAAATCACTAAAAATATTTTTTAATTCAAGTTTTCAAACAATAATAAATTGTTAAACCATCCTTATATTGTGTTGGAGGAATTCAACAACTTATCTCTATCATTTTGCGCAACAACAGAATCATGGTAACATTTGGTGGTAAAGGATGCAAGTTAGAGACACTATGGAGTCAATTAAAAAATTATAAAGTAAACAAATATTTAATTAGTTTATAATCATATTTTGATTAGGGAATTTAATAGACAATATAAGCATAACAAATAAACAAAATGTACAGGAGCAGCAGAAGTGCAGGCACATCAGATGAAAATGCAGCTAGTTAGCTATAGACATTGTAGTTTTTAAGTAACTAGCAATTAGTTGTTAACTAATTTATGATGACGTGTCTTTTGTTCATGAGTTAGTGCTTGATTTAGTTAGATAGTGAGTTGTTGATGTGTGCAGAATTTATATGTTTATGAGTTGAATTTTAATGAATTTTGAATAAATAATTAATTATATTTGGGTAGAAACTAGGTTTATTTAGGAATAATCTTAATTTATAGCTTTATTTATGATTTTATTGTCTTTACAATAATTTTAGTCAAATTAGGAGTTTTTATTAAGTAATTAATAGAATTTTTCTTTTCGTAGGAAAGCTTAAAAAGGAAATCCTAAAAGTTAAGGAACTTATGTCCATGTCGTGTTCTAGAAAAAGGATATGATCAACACGATTGGTGATAAGGCCATGTCCAAGCCGCGTCGAATAAAGGAAGCTTTCCTTTTTAGAAAAGGATTTTGGAATTCAAGGGAACAAAGGTCATCTATCAAGCTTTTCTTATAAAAAGGGAGTTCTAGGAGTTATTCATTCATTTAGAATTATCTTTTGAAGACACAAATGAATAATCAACAAAGATTGAAGGAGAACTCACGCAAGATTGAAGAACTTCAACTATTTCTTCTTCATCTTCAATTCTCTTTATTATGTTTGTGATTAAACTCTTTTTAGGGTTTGGATTTGTGTAGCTAGACTACTATTTTTTTGGATATTTATTTCCATTCAATGAATTAATATTCAGTCAATTTTACAAATTATTTTTAAATTGATCTTGTGTTTGATTTTAGGCCTGATTGACTACATGTCTGTGGATAGATTAGTGATAATGAAAGTTGCATGATTTATCAACTCATAGACTTGTGAAACTTAGGAACCTCGATCATGAAAGTAGACGAATCCTGGAGTATTAAATCGCTAAATAACTTAATGAGCCTTAATTAATTGATGTGACCATTTAAATAGGTTGTAATTAACTTTGGTATGCTTAAATGATTTTAAAAGAGACTTTAGGTGAGTTGAGTGGTTTACCCTTGACTGTATTAACGCGTTGAATTGTGAAGTGATCCTGTAATTCAAGTAGTAACTAGTGAAGTAAATCGGGACTCTAGTTTTTAATTATTGAATTTTAAAGTTATATTTCAAATTTAGGATTTTAATATTGCAAATTGCTTATTACTTTTATTTTGCTAGCTTGTGAAATATAATTAAGGCTAGTACTTAATATCAATCTCCATGTGGGAATGATACTCATACTCGATCTTTATTACTTGTGTCGAACCGTCTACTTGCGAAATTAACCTAACAACTATATTATTAGCTACAATCACAGTAAATATGTAACCAGTAACAGAAAGATAAAACACGTGTTTCTCATTTCTCACAATTCAATTTTTGTTAGAATTTGTAACTGTTGGTTTCCTCCAATATTTTATATACAGGTTGACCAAACATAATATTTTACAAGTTTTTGTTTGCATTTTCATGAAATTTTATATATCATTATTTTTTAAATTAATTTATACCCTTCATTTTATTCAATTTTTTTATATAGCTTTATTACAAAGACATTTACTTTTTTAATTAATAAAAAATTAACAAGACAGTAACTTAGAACAAAAAATTGGAAACTAACTTTTTTTTTTGGAAAGGCTTTACATATATCTTTCACATTATTTGTTTGACAATAAAGTCATGCAAATAATAAAACTTATCATTTAGAGTTAATTTATGTGAGGCATTGTTTAAGCATGACAGTTAATTTTTGAATAGGTACATTATTCTTCATTTCTCGGTGAGCCAAAATTTTGCAATTATTGAACTATAGGTTAATCCAATTTTTTTCATAAAACATTTTCCTAGCTTCATTATATCCAAGAAAAATTCAAAATTAGCAAGATTAACAATATATTAGTATTATAATAGTGCATTGTTATTAGATTTTTTAAAATAAATATCACAAAATAACGATACATTATTTATATTTCAAATAGATTTATTTTATAAATAACATTTAAATTAATTAAGTAATTATATTGAGAAGTTATACTAAAAATAAAACTAAGGAATTTTGGTGGTAAAAAAAAAGAGAATCATAAAGTCGAATAGAGCATGCTTGTGCAAGTCATGGTTGTAGTGATGAGAATGTGATGAAGGCAGTGATATAAGGATAGAAAGAGGGCAGAAGACAAACATAGATGGATGGTTTTAGATTTATATTTTCTTTAATTTTTCATTTAACAAAGTTACTTTTATTGTTTGTGGACATGTGAATGGATAAATGGAATCGACAGTGTTGAGATCATGAAGGGAGGAAGAAGAGAGAGGGGCGAATTGGGCGATGAAGGAAGTGGTGGTGAAGTGTTGGCGTGGAACCCTACTCCCCATAATTTATATGTATAATTTTTTTGAGAGAATGAACAATCACATATTGAATTTTCATGCTGATGTGTACTGGAAACTAACGGCCTTCTCAGCACTAATAGTGATTTTATTTGTTCTGTTAGATTTTTCCTCAATCTAAATGAAAAAAAAAAAATTTTGAGGGTTTTATAAAGTAAAATAAAAATTTAGGGACTTAATAAAATAAAATGTCAAAATTCAGGAGCTTAATTATGGGTTATTCCTTTTTGAAAATATAAAGGGCACCCTTGTAATTATGATAGGGTAGTTTTGTAATTAAAGAAAAGGTGATATTGGGTTAGTTTATAGTTTAATATAAATAAAAGTATTTATATGTATTGGTTTCCTCCAATATTTTATATTTTGACCATAAATAATATTTTACCTTTTTTTTGGCATTTAGATGGAAATTTATATATGATTTATTTCGTTAATTAATTTTTATCATTCATTTTCAAAATTTTTCGAATAGTTCTCTTTAATTAATAAAATGATTGACATGATAATAATTTATAGCAATATAATTAATTGAAAGTAAGCTTCCTTTTTGAAAAGGTTTTACATATGTCTTTCATATTATTTATGTGACCATAAAGTCATACAAATTATAAAACTCATCATTTTGGAGTTAATTTATATGATGGATTATTTAGGCAAGACTAATTTAAAATTTAAATAAGCTTATTATTATTGGTGAGGCTCCATTTAAATTTTTAATATCCTCCCTATATTTTGGGGCAAGAAGAATATTAAAAAAAACCTAGTGCGCTTTGATGGATTCAAGAAGAGAAAAAAATAAAAAAAGATGGAATCACATCACAGTGGGTAATTGAGTAGCTTAGCTGAGGGTTGCGGACACAGCAGCGAGTCGAAACCTATGAAGGCTACTATACATTGAGTTTTGCTTGTTTTAGCTATACATGTTTCTTGTGATTATAACTATCTTTCAGTATTAGGGTCTGCTATCAACTATCAGCTAAACAGCTAATAGCAGTTGCTGATAGCAGATAGTTGATAGCTGTTAATTGTTAGCTAATAGCAGTTGCTGATAATGGATAATTGATAGTTGTTAGCTGATAAGTATAAAGTGTTGGGTAAAATTTTGTTAGTTGTTGATGTTTGTATGTCAAATGACTATTAAGGTTATAATTTATTTGTAAATATAATTTCATATACTTTTTATAATATTTTTTTAGTTATACAAATTATTTAAAAATATATGTTGTAATAAATAATAATTTATTGCCTTTAATTTATATATTATTAAAATAATTAATAGAAATTATTTAAACATAAATTTTTAAATATAAATATTATTGTGCAATTTTTTGAAGGATTATTATAGGAATAAATATAATAATTATTTAATTATTAATTATTATTTACAATAATATTTATTTAATTATGAAATATAGAAAAATTAATTACATTCCTTTTATTTTAATTTAAATGAAATTATTTGTTATTAGTTATTTTTAATGAGGGCAAAATAGTCTAAATAAAAAATAAGTACAAATCAACTATCAGTTGATGGAAAAAAAACTCTAAAATAGAACTTATCAAATCAACAACTGTGTTGAATAAAATCAGCTATCAGCAGCTTATTTTGAAGTTTTACCAAATACCTAAATTATAGTTGATTGAGAAAAAACCTCTATCAGCTAAACCAAACGCCCCTAACTATAGTGCAAATCATATAAAGATTGTACAAAGAATGTGGACTAATAATTTGTTTGTTTTGTTCATTCAACCTCTTGAAATGAGATGGTGGATCTTTTTTTCTTTTGAGCTAGTCTATGGATATATAGTTATATTTTTTTTTGTACTGGTGTCTACCAATAAAAATCACAGTTGTTAGTTGATAGTAGTAAGGAGATATAAATTTTATGACAAGCGGACCACTACACTTAATTTTAGTGGATTGGAGCAATATCCAAGGGATAAATTCCTTAGGATGCTGAGAGGAGGTCTTGAACCTAAAATCTTATTTCTCATGGGATAACTCTCACTATTCCATCAGCAAAGTAGAGTTGTAAGCTATATCTCTTTATTGTTATTGAATATATTCTCTAATCTTCAAAGTCTTTCTTACTGATTTATTTTGTGCATGTTTCATTTTGCTCATCTCTTTTGTAATAATTTGTGCATTTGTAGCTTGTAAGATGGTGAATTATTGTTAAAACTAAACAAGTGTGCAGATCACCTTACGGGGTTGGTGTATATGTCATGGGAGACCCTCTTGATGGTCTTGGGCAACTTCTTTTCTATGATCAGGTGGGTGTAGCTTACCCACAAGGCCAATAAGTCTTTTTCAGACCCCTTCGAGACGTTAAAAAAAAAAACTAAACAAAAATCAGCAAGTTTACTAAAATGATCACTAGCTAGTTTGACATTATGATTATAATCACATAAATCATTAAAATAATTAGTAACTCAAGTTTTCAAACAATCATATACGATTAACTTTATAAAATTGAGGGGTAAAATACAAAGGTAGTCACCCAACTTTACACTTATTGCAATTTGGATACTGTCATACATCAAATTTTGACTGTCCCCAAAAAGGTCCAATGATGAAAACATCTCTCTGAATATGACAAGTGTCTATTCATTCATACCACCTCTGAAGCATGCCGATAATCTGAAAAACCCAAATCGAGCAAAACTGGCTACAAAATCATTAAGTCGTACCCCAATTTTACGAATTATGAATTATCGGAATGATAAGTAGCTCATTTCGAATAATCATCGCTCAAAATGTTCAATTCGTCAAACCAGTGTTCATCTCATAAGACTGGAGTTCAACTTCAAGAAAAATCAGAAGTCTATTTTGACAAAACGAACGTCGAAAATGCATCCGTAAGCCCTAAAAACTTCCGGAAGTGACCCCAGAATAGTGCGTGTAATCTTGAGAAGTAGCACTTGAGCAAATTTGCAACGTGTGATCACACCTGAACACATTTTGCTCATGCATGAAAATGGAAGCCGATTTTGACAAAACGAACCTTGGAAACACGTCTGGAAGGTCCAAAAACCCTTAAAACACCCTTAAAACAGCATAAACGGAGCCTGGGAAGGCTGCGTGATGCTCGCAAGAGCACGTGATCACGTGGCTGAACGTGTGATCAGACTCCCCTGGCTCTTGATCACGCGTTCCAAGGGTGTGATCACGCATCCCAGAGGCATGATCACGCATCCCAGAGGCATGATCACGTGCATTTTCTCTACTTTTCACACATTTCTAGGCTTTTTTTCCTATAAATAGGGGTCTCTACGTCCCATTTTCAACAATGACAAGAGCTAGAGAAAAAAAAGAAGGCAAGAGCCAAAAAAGCACACACACTCTGAAACACTATCAAATTGAAGACTCAGCAGTCCTAATTCTCACACTTTTAACCCACTTTCTACATTTTTCGTAGGATTTTAAACCTCTTTTGCACTAAACCCACCATCATCTTTGTCAAAGCATGCTTCAAAGGTATACGAAGTTACATTCTACACGTAATTTTCAACCTCTTGACAAGGAAAGCTTGAAAATCCCACGATGCTAAAGCTTCAAAATTATTAAACAATCTCAGTCAAATCTAAGGGCCAAACAATCATTTTTGCATGTTTATTTTATTGCCTTTTATTTTACTTTATCGCCACTAGCAGTTGAGAAATTGTTGCGATTGTGTAATGAGACTGGCAATTTACATGCTGATTGAATAATCTCTGCTTTGTTTTGCTCATAATAAATCATCATTTTGCATTAATATGCATTCAATAAACATAAAAGCTCCTTATCAAAACTAGAGCTTTGATATCATGGTCCGATGATGCAATCATCATCATTTACTACTTATCTCATCATTTAGAAATGCTATAATAATTCCTGCTACAGCATAAACTATGTGCATCTATTTAAACATCCATGATCTTCATTATACTTACATGTTGTCCAAGTGGGTGAATAAATAGAATTGCACATAGTTGTGTTAACCTCTGTCTTGCAGGCATTTACTAGATCTACATTTTCGCACTTTTTTCTCTTTCATATGTATTTACTAGGAAAGCCTTGTAAATAATTATACTTAATTTTCATTACTTTTCATTATTATCAACATGTTTGTGTGAATGCATATATATCAACTATCATTACTGAAACTAGGGTGTTGCGGTAGCCATATATTGAGTATTAAAATGAGAAATAGTCAAAAAGTATATGAGATCTCCCGGGCTCAGAATCTCTGCTGGGGACGATACTCGTTGAGTGACCTGAAGCTATCCCTTTCATCTTTTTATAGTTTTCTTAAAACCAGGTGGTGACTCCAAAAACAAAGCATCTCATATCCCCCTAGACCAATCATTTGTCCCTGTCCTGTAAACGGAATGAATGTCCCATTTGGTAAAGTTACCATGTCCCTTGGAATCAAAAAATTGTCCCAACCACCGCGGACAAAAGGTCACTCATAGTGGCGACTCCACTTGGGACTCTGGTTAGAGACATCAATTCGAAAATGACTATTTCTCATTACTTAATATTTAATCATATGGAGCCTTTCACCATTGCATTTGCACTACATAATCACACATGCACCCTTGGTCTTTATCAACCGACAATGATAAAAAGTGATCCATTATGGTTCCACATGAGTCATAGGGTGACCGATTCGAATATGTCACCTTTAGTCTTTACTCGTGGTTTCACTAGACTCATCTGACCAGAGTCTGTGACCTAAGTCCTTAAGGGGGATGACCCGAGTTATCAAAAGAATGCTAGACTCACTGACCGGAGTCTGTAACCCTAGTCATGGGGGAGCATTCTCGCTAAATGAGCCCTTAGCCTTATACCCTTGACTCAGCCCATGTAAATAAGCAAATAGAAACCTCCATTAGGATCCCTCTAAGCTTTGCATGCCAGCCCTGATACTATCCATTTGACCTGACATTCATAAATGCTATGACACTTTTAGTTTCCATCATCGATTGATGTCATTACGTCAGTTCTCATAGACTGCTCACACTTAGACTATGTGATCCTTGTTTACCTTGCATAAGCCTGATGTGCAAGGAATAATAAGAATCATTCACCTAAGTATGAATAGCCTATGAGAACTGGTGAATAGTGACAACTTTCAATGACAGAACCTACGAGCGTCGTCCATTTGTCCTTATCAGATCGAATAGATGGGTCAGGAATTCAACTAGATTACAGACATTTACGTTAAAAGAATCAAATCGTAAACACTTGAAAAATACTTACATGCCTCTTGGTAAATGTATCGAATAACAATGTGGGGACACGAAATTAGACCCCTCTTGTTAACTATAGCCCCTACACACACGGGCGTGTAATGGCTATAGACGCCATTTGTGACCCAACGACTAGTCCTCACATTGACAATATACGCTTACCTTAATTGCATTTGATCATCATTCCTTAGTTTACCTCTTAACTCTTATTAAAACAAATCAAAACAGCCTAGTCTGAGATCAGAACCATAGTCCCCTGCAGACTATCTGGTCAAAACCCACCAAGGAAAGAGATTCAATAACCTCGTGGAGCGATAAGGTTGGAAGTGAGAGCTTGCTTGTGATTGGTTTGTTCCTTGTGCAGGAAAAGCTAACAATCTGTTACATAAATCATGCATACATGACATACATATAGACAACATATACTAACCACATCTTTTTACAGCCATCTGCATCCATCATAATATGACTATGCATTAGCACGTCATGCATACATGCTAATCGTATTCTTTTGCAGGTGCATGCCATGCATGCATCATTCATCATTTGTTTATTTTATCTCACTAATGTGCAGTAAATAAGATCTCAACATAGGTGATTCGAAAGACACTTCATGTTAATAATTTGAGGATAAACTGAAAGAGGGGATTCAAAAATTACTTACTGATGGCACAATAGCAGAAATCCTCCAAGACTAAATCAAAGCCACTAATGTTCAAATCGGAATCTCCTAAGAGGGAAACTATGCTGCTACTCCAATAAATGAAGCATCTGCATCTGTCTGCCCATAAGCAAACAGAAGCAAGGGTATCCCTCATACTCCTATACCGATTGAAGATGATGATGAGTATTATTGTGCCTTTAAAACGCCACAGCAGCAAGCTGTTAAGATTGCTGACTTGACCAAGCCTGAATTAGCAGGGTAGGTCAAACTACTAGCCAACAGGATGGCTCAAACTGGAATTTACTTTTAAAAAGAAGGGGCCTCATGAGTCCAAAAGCTTCACTGATTTAGCTCTGTTCAAAGTTGAACCACTTCCTGATGATTTCAAACTGCCAAACTTCACCAAGTTTGATGGAACTAGCGATCTAAGGGTCCATTTAAGGCAATACGCCACCTTCATGGTTACTACTAAGCTTACAGAATCACAGATTGTCCGATTCTTTTTCACATCACTAGAAGAGGGACTATGAGCATGGTTCTTTAACCTCGAGGATGAAATCAAGAATGATTGGTTGTTGTTAACTCAGAAATTCATCAAGTAGTATGAATACAATACTCAATTGGATATAACTCGTAGAGATTTGGAAACTACAAAATAGAAGTCTAGTGAATCTTTCACTGACTATGTTGCAAGAAGGCAAGCCAAAGCTGTCAAAATGAGAAACCATCCTCCAGAGGATGAGCAGATAGAATTGATAATCAAGGGATCACTTCCCCATTTCAGGAAATAAATGATCTTTGCCCATTACCCTGATTTTAGAGCACTTCATCAAGCAGGAATCAGAATCAAAGATAAGGAAACCCAACAACCCAGAACCACTTTCTACCGAAATGCTCAAACCAACACCTAAAACCAAAACACCTTCACCCGAACCACCGAGATAAACCAAGTTCAATCAGATACTTTCAATCTACCATCTGTCAATGTCATCAACAAACTACCTAAAAGATTTTCCAACTTTAACCTCCCACTATCCAAGGTCTTCCAAAGACTCCAGCAAAAGAACCTCTTACAACCACGAGAACCAAAACCACTACCAAATCTCTTACCTCCTCAGATCGACCAGAACCTATTCTGCCACTTCCACCAAATGCCCGACCATGCCACTGACACTTGTAGAACTCTCAAAAATGCAATCCAAGACCTCATTGACTTAGGAAAGATTGATGATCCTGAAAGACGACCCAATGTCAAAACCAACCCCCTTCCAAATTATCGAGCCATGCCTTCACCAACAATCAACATAATCTCATCCAGCCTACCTGAAACCTTTACTAAACAATCAATTCAAGCCATTCAGGAAACCCCAGAAGAACAAAGGACCATAGCAAAAAAAAAATTCTTAATGAACTCAGAAGATGAACTTTTAATTCTGATTCTTGACTGTTATGACTCCAGTGAAGATGAATGGGACCCTTCAACATTTGAATATATTTCAATGCCGCGAGCATTCACTCCCCACTTGATGATTCAAAGGAGAGCTAGAGATGTAGCATTTCCCATGAATGGTGAAGTGATTGACTGCCCTTATCCATATGAAGTAGACAAAAGCCTCAAAGTTGAGTAAAACAAACCTGAAGTGTGGGGTCTACTGGGCTAGCCATCTAGAAAATTTGACTACAAAGTCAAGTATAATGCACCTTCCACAGCTTATGTACTTCTAGAGGAAATAGTACCCTCAAGATGGGGAGAAGAATTTGATGAAGAAGACAAAATGATCGCAATTGTCCAGTCTCCAAACCTATAAGCCATGAGAATTGACATCTGGTATGACTCTAATGAAGAAGTTAAAAAAGGCATAGATACCTAGGAACCTAATGACTCTGAGATCATTGTCTGGAGCAAGGGTAATAATGTAAAAGCAACCAATCAAGAGATACCACATAACAAGAAGCAGATAGCTAAAAAACCTCTACCCTCAGTTAATCACGTAACTCATAGTGCAAGAGTCAACAAACCTCCTGAAAAGGAAAAAGATGTCTCCAAGGGGAAAGAAATGTCAAGTGATGTGGTTCCGACTAAAGAAGAAGATGATCAGGTTCTTAAGCAGCTTAAGAAAACTCAAGCACAAGCTAGTATTTGGGACTTGGTCATGGCCTCTAAGAAGAACAAAGAAACTCTAGTCAGGGCACTTGATGATGCAAGGATCACCACAGATGCTTCACCTTGCGAAATGATAGCTTCTCTAATGAAAGCTCCTGCTAATGTAATCACCTTCTCAGATGAAGATCTGCCCCCTAAAGGAAGGGTCCATAATCGTCCTCTGTTCATATAAGCAATAATCAGATCTAAGAAGACCTCATGTGTTATGGTGGATGACGGATCTGCCATCAATGTTTGCCCCCTGAGGCTGTTACATAAATTTGGAATGAATGTTGAAGACCTAGAGGAATCTAACATGATTATCTGAGCTTATGATGACTTTAAGAAGCCAATCGTAGGGACTTTCCAAGCAGTAATCACTGTAGGGGATATCAAATCAATAGCAGAATTCACTGTCTTGGACATTCCTCCAATATGGTTCCATCCATTAGGAGGCATACCTTATACCGTACACCAGAAGATCAAATTCCCACTCAAAGACAAAGATGTCACCATTCCGATTGAAACCAATAACATAATCACTTGCTTGAACACAGTGCCACCAGGCTTCCAGATCTCTATAATCCACGAAGATTGGGCCAACCCAAAGGTTGCTACAATGATGAAAAAGATGCAATACCTGCCCGGAACTGGATTGGGTGGAAGGTACACTAGAGTCACAGAATTCCCTAATTTTTAAGGATAAACTAGCAGACATGGCTTGGGATATGATCCTAAGAAGGACACTGGAACTAAGAAGTTCAACTCTTTTATTCCAGAGGGCTCAACTGAGGTCTACAAGGGACAGACAGAGCTGTGGGAAAAGGAAGGGGTTGAGAAACCTGGCTTTAAAATCTTCAAAGATGTTATTGACTCTGCTAAGGGAAAGCGTCCACCAAAAGATATCACCAAGACTGACATTGATGAACTGATGAAGAATCTGGGATTAGAATCCATGACTGAGACCCTCAACTATAAGGAAGTTGCTGCCATCATCGAATCAAGCATTAACAACATTCTATTTGAAGACATTGGAGATGATCTTTGTACTTTTCCTTTATTTGAAACTAATAACGTAATGAACTCTAAAGTTAATGCAATGAAATCAAATTTTGCTTACTTCTTCGATGTCCTTTCTGATGGTACTGTGCATTGCATTGATCATAATACTTGCATATTTGATATTTATTCCATATGCACTAGACCATTTAGCATTGGCATAGAAAATGAACCACACATTTTGCATATTTTGAAAGATGTTACCCTTGCAGAGATGAGAGAAATTGAAAAAATATTAATAAAATATTCAAAAGTATTTGCCTGGACATACAAAGACATGCCCGGCATCAACAGAGACATCACTTAACACTACATTCCCACCAAAGAAGGATGTAAACTAGTAAAGCAGAAGTTGAGAAGACTTAGACCAGAATGGGCCCAATTGGTAAAAGAAGACATCAAAAAGCAAATCGAGGCTAAATTTTTAGAGGTGGTAGACTATCCAGAGTGGTTAGCAAATGTCGTGTCAGTGCCAAAGAAAGATGGAAGGGTCAGAATTTGTGTTGACTACAGATATCTAAACAAGGCATGCTCAAAGGATGACTTCCCATTTCCTCACACAGATGTGTTGATAGATAACATTGCCTCCTGTGCAATGTATTCCTTCATGGATGGATTTTCTGGATACAATCAGATCTTGATTGCTATCATCGACCAAGCAAGGACATCATTCATAACATAATAGGGTACTTACTATTGCAGGGTAATGCCCTTCGGCCTAAAACATGTAGGTGCAACCTACCAAAGAATGGCAATAGCTATGTTCTATGACATGATACATAAAGAAGTCGAGGTGTATGTAGATGATATAATGGTTATATCAGAAACTAGAGAAGGGCACCTAGTTGTTCTTGAGAAATTCCTCACAAGGGTTGAAAAATATAGCCTCAGGCTTAATCCCAAGAAGTGCGTATTCGGGGTAACTTCAGGCAAGATGCTAGGGTACATCATCAGTCAGAATGGGATAGAAGTGGATCCAGATAAAGTAAAAGCAATTAGAGAAATGCTAGTGCCTAAAACAAATAAAGAAATCAGAGGGTTTTTAGGGACGCTACAATTCATAAGCAGGCTCATCACCAAGTTAACATCAATTTGCAAACCCATTTTCAAGCTACTCAGAAAAGATTAGCAAGTCATATGGAACAAACAATGTCAGCTAGCATTCAATAAAATCAGAAACTACCTAGCCAATCCACCAGTTCTAAAACCACCCAAGTTTGGGTTGCCATTAACCTTGTACCTAGCCATTGAATGGAATACAATTAGTACAATGCTAGCCCAAGAGAGAGAAGGAAAAGCGAAACATGCAGTCTACTACCTAAGCAAGAAAATGGTGCCTTATGAGAAAAAGTACAGTCAGGTTGAATAGATATGCCTAGCAATGGTATGGGTAATGAAGAAGCTCAGACACTACTTTCAATCATACAAGATTCAAGCGGTATCCAAAATGGATCCTATGAAGCATCTCTATGAAGCTCCATCCCTAGTGGGAAAACTCGCCAAGTGGCTCATTCTACTCATAGAATTTGATGTGCAGTATCTTACTAAGAAGACTATAAAAGGGAGAGTAGTCACTAAATTCCTATCCCTCAACCCAATTCCAGATTAAGAAGAAATTCAACTAAACTTCCCAGATGACCTCAGCACGGCCATCGAGGTGCAGGGATGGTGAATGTACTTCGATGGAGCAGTCAACCAATTTGGAGCAAGAGTCGGGATCATACTCCTAACACCATAAGGCAAAGTGGTGCCAATTGCTAAGAAGATAGCATTCAAGGTTACGAACAATGAGGCAGAATATTAAGCATGTGCACTTGGCATGGAAGCTTTGATAGCTCTGGGAGTGATAGAAGTTAAAATATTTAGGGATTCCATATTGGTAATCAATCAGACAACAGAAGAATAGCAACTGAAAGAACAACACTTGAGGCCATATCTAAGCCACTTGCAGCAGCTCGCCCTATCTTTCCAAAAATGCAAATTCATCCATCTCCCTAGAAACCATAACCAAATGGTAGATGCACTCGCTTCCCTAGCATTAGTATGGGAAAGACCAGCCAAAATGCCCATGAAGCCTCTAATCCTACTCAAATCAGAGCAACCTAGTCACAAATGCCTCAGAATAGTAGAAAATAAACCCTGGTTCTACGATATATAACAATACCTCACAAAGAGAATTTACCCTGAGAAGGCAGTCATTCGGCAACAAGCATCAAAATTCACATCACACCAGGGTGTATTATACAAAGGAACTTCAGACAGGATATAACCCAGATGTCTGGATGAGATAGAAGCTGCTAGAGCATTGGAAGAAGTACATGAGGGTGTTTGTGGTTGCACATGAATGGTGCCATACTAGCTAAGAAGTTAATAAGACAATGGTCCATCTGGATGACGATGATGGAAGACTGCATCAAATTCGTAAAAAGGTGCCATAAGTGCCAAATTCATGGGGACATCAGCCATTTTCCCCCAACAGAGCTGCACTCTATTTCTTCTCTGTGGCCCTTCGCAGTATGGGGGTTAGACATAATTGGAGAAATTCACCCAACAGCCTTGAACGGGCACAGGTTTATCCTAGTAGCAATCGACTACTTCACAAAATGAGTCAAAGCATATCATATGCAAAACTGGGGGCAAAACAAGTGCAAGGTTCATCAGAAAAAACCTATTTTGCCAATATGGGATTCCCATAGTTTCAGATAACGGTGTTCAGTTCCAAGGGGAAGTGAAGGAATTACTAAGGAGTTAAAAGTTGGAACATCACAAATCCTCACCTTACCAACCACAAGCAAACGGAGCGGTCAAAGCTGCAAATAAAAATATCAAAAAGATCTTGTCTAAGATGACTCAAACTTACCATGATTAGGCAAATAGACTACCATAAGCATTGTGGGGATACAGAACAATAGTCAGAACTTCAACAGCGGCCACTCCTTTTTAAGTAGTATACGGATCCAAAGTAGTACTCCAAGTGGAGAAGGAAATCAAGTCACAATGAATAGCAATCGAATTTGAACTGTCTGAAGCACATTAGGCTTAGCAAAGGCACAACAGCCTCACTACTATGGACAGTCAGAGACTCAAAGCACTATATCATATGTAGCTATATCAAGCTCGACTGGCTAAAGCCTTCAACAAGAAAGTTAAGCACAAAAGTGTAAAAGCAGGAGACTGGGTGCTAAAGCAAGCCAAACAGAATGTCTCAGACCCTAAAGGGAAGTTCAGACCAAACAGGGAAGGCCCATATCTGCTCAAAATTGTCCTATCAAGAGGAGCTGTCAAGCTTATGGATTCTGAAGGAAATGAGTTCTCATAGCCTACAAATACAGACTGCTTGAAGAAGTACTACGTCTAGAGCAAATACATAAAAAAAGACCCCACTGAGTTGAAAAACGAAAAAAGGTAGCTCAGGCAAAAATTAGGGGATTTGAGAGAAAATACTTAGTTAGAAAACTTGAAGAGGTTGACTAACGATGGGGTACTGTCAATTCAAAATCTGCATAAAAGTAGTTGTGCTTTTCTTAAATGTATTCAATAAACATGTGAATGCTTGTCAAATATTGTAAGTACATTTAAGGAAATGCAATACATCACTATCATCTGAATCCATTGAGCATGCTAAGTATAATTTGCATATTTTCATTACATGCTTTGCAGTTCTTACTTGTTTCATTATTTCTCCTCCATATTGCCAACCACTAAGCCCAGCTAGGTGCGAAGAGCTCTAAAAATAGACACCCTAGGCAAAAGAGGGAAAAAGAAAAAGTACCTAGATAGGCGCAAAGAGCTCTAAAAAGAGACACCATATGCAAAAGAGGGAAAAACAAAATAAAGAGGTAGATGAAGCAGAATAATTAGATAGAATACTTACAGATACATGAACAAATGTTACAATCAAGAACACATAACTCAGTTGGTCCAAAGTACAACAACAGCAACCATCAGTATTGAATATAACATATGGGACAGATGCACCAAATACAACACCCTGAGTCCATAACCTCGGGAAAATAATACAACACTACCTAGCCTCCTAACAATTACATTTGCTATAGTGCCATCAAGAGCAAAAACTGAATCCACTCAAGCATCCCCGTCATCTGAACCATGCCTCCCATCCTCTGCATCCATCTCGAAGGCCGCCAACTGCACATGCAGCTGATCGATCTGCTCACGATAAGACGCTCGCTCCCTCTCCCACTCACGACTAGCGTGAATATACTCACTCAGCATTAGAAAAACATCATAATTCATATTCCATACATTCATAAAAATACATGCATGCATTTGCATAAAACAGGTACAAATCAATAAAAGAAGAAAGCAGTACGCTTTGTGCGCTAGTAAACTCCATGAAATACTCCTGCACGCTGATCATAGCAGTATACCAAGACTGAACAGTAGAAACAAGCACCTACAAAGCAAAAGAAATCAGATAATGAGAAAAATAAGGAAAGAGGAAGAACCTCATAAAGTCAAGAAACTAACATGAGTTGCATCTGCAGGCACTACACCCGATGATGGTGTACCCATTTTGGGCAAAGAGAACCGAGCTCCCACTCCTATAACTATTAGCCCGTACAACATTGGAGGTGCCACACTCATAAAATCACCAAGAACGGCACTGCTAGGTCCGACACCAATGGCATTTGTCATCCCCTCGGTCCCAAGACCACTCTCCTCGTCAATGCGAGAGGAATCTAACCTCCTTCAACGACGTCTAGAATTTTGCAGATAAAACTCTCATAACTCATGTCATTTACCATTTAATACTAATGAAGTTTGTTATATGCTTACATGAAAATAGAAAAAAACACAGCTCAGAAGCCTACTAGGTCAGAAGACGTTACCCTGGAAGAAAAATGACACTAGGTTAACCGCGAAGTCCCAGCTCTAGAGCCTGAAGGCTGTGAAGGATCCACTTGAGGAGGAACAAATTCACTGGCCACAACATCAATCAATTGTGGCACCAGAGTCATCATATCAGAGAAATAAGCTCCCTCCAAGAAATCCTCAAAAGGATACCCTCTCTCAGCTCTGTCAAGCTCCTCTCCAACAAGCTCTAGACCCCAAACTATATCCCCAGGGGGAGTAATAGGAACTCTCCTCATAAATAGTCCATCCCACCAGCAATAGACTCACTTACCTAGATACCACACCTTGTCAACAAGGTCGGGCAGTAAGACCCTCCACTGTGTCAGGTGCCAAGCCACTCCCACCTCGATCGACCAGTCTTGACACTCAATCCACCAGCAAAGACAAATTTGTTTGAGAAACACATAAGCAAAAGGATTTCCAAAGAATGAGCAAAGTCAAAATGCACCATACCTGAATGTGGGCCAACCTACTTAAAAGACCCCTCACCTCTGCCGTACTCTCGATCAAACCAGAAGTCCTCCTAATCCATCGTAAAAGACAGGGAAAGCCACTCTCAGGCGAATGCTCAATAGTGGGATGAGGAAACACCCTAAAATCATAAGTCCAAACCTGTTAATAAGAAAGGAGTCAGAATAATTAAAGATAAAGAAATCCAAAAAGCAAAAGACCAAACTCACATCTAGCATAAACAAGCAACTACAAATATGCGAGCATCCTTTGCTTATGCGAGCATCCTTTACAAGTAACATCCAAACCAGAATACATATGGGCAAAAGTAGTTGTGCCCCAACTCTACTTCAACAAATCCCTCAAGTTCCTCAGGACAGGTAACAACTGCAGGAAACGGAGGCATTCGGGAAGATAATGGCACTCAGAAGGTAGAACAAGAAACACCTAGGCAACTGCTCAGAGTTAACATGACCCGCGTCGTGCTCTGATCTCACCTTCTTTACAAGCTACATATACCATATCAAAATAGAGTAGCCAGACTTTATAGAAGTAGTAACACCGAACAGATCCTTCAACCATTTGTTCCTCGCAACAGCAGAACTACATGCCTTACTACTAAAAGGGATAGGCTCCCCAGAAAAACTCAGCCCCATAATGGCATCAAGCGGAGTGATAGTCATCTCCCTAAAAGGCTTATGGAATGTGTGGGTAGTATTCATCCATTACTCAACAAGAGCACACATCGCAGCCTAACTCGATGCATAAAAGCCATAAGTAAGAGCAAAAATAATACCATCAAAGCCCTTCCCAGTGACCATCTATTTCACACACAAAGGAAGACCCTGATAATATGAGCTAACCTTATTGAAGCTACTAAGCAGCTGAATGACAGGCCCAGAGGACTGCAACCAATAGGTAAAATAGTTACAACATTTAATCAGATACTAAAATAACTCTTTTTGCATCTTTACATGAAAAATTACAGCAAGAGCTAAACTACAACAAGAGTTAAATTACAATAACAATTAAATTATAGCAAGAGCTAAATTACAGCAAGGGCTAAACTATAGGAAGAGTTACATCACAGTAAGAGCTAAAATTACAGCAAGAGCTAAATTATAACAAGAGCTACATTACAGCTAGAACTATAGTCACCACAGCCATAGCTACAGTCCCCACACCAAGAGCTAAAATTACAGCAAGAGCTACACTACAGCAAGAGCTAAAATTACAACAAGTGCTACACTACAGCAAGAGCTACAGTCATCACAGCTAGAGCTACAGTCCCCACAGCGAGAGCTAAAATTATAGCAAGAGCTAAAATTACAGCAAGGGCTACATTACAGCTAGAGCTACAATCATCATAGCCAGAGCTACAGTCCTTACAACAAGAGCTACACTACAGCTAGAGCTACACAACAGCAAGTGCTAACATCAAACAACAAGAGCTAAACAACAGCTAGAGCCAGACTATAACAAGAGATAAAATACATGTCAGCTAGAGCTATACAGAAAACAAACACTGAAATTAAACAACAAGAGAAAAAATCAAAGCAACACATACAGCAAGTGCTACGGCAAACGACTAGAGCTACAATAAAGCAAGGGCTAATTAAGCGAACTAACTGGTCGATGATGAATAGTCCAAGCATGAGTCTCCAAACTATAGACAATGGGAACTGGATCTCCTCGAGAAAGTTAAGGTGGATGAGAAGAGGCTCCACCATTGGTCCCAATAGCCTCTGTAGCTCTAGTAGTAAAGGTCCCTGTACTAGTCTGTCTGAGAACTGCCTCATCCATTAGAACAAACTAGTCAAAAGAAAAAGAAGCAATATTCACATCGATAAAATAACTGAGATCCTCAGAAATAGGAGGGAAGTCCATAATTCTCGCACTTCACAAAGCAACAGAGCAACAATAGAAGAAAAGCACTCTAAAAAACTAAAAAAAAAGGCTTGAAAAAGGTTGAAGAATAGGTAAAAATCACCATGAACTCGAAAACGAGTTCGCTTTATAGGCATCACACACTCTTCAGAACACGTGACCAGGCGCAAGAACGCCTGATCAAGCGCCCCAAGCACGTGATCACCTGCTTTTTTGAGCCCCACGCGCTCTGAAACTCACACATGCACACACCGAGACCCTCGTACATGCACTCCTAGGATCCCGAACTTGCATTCTACCAAAAGAACGCACAAAAAACACATACAAAATGCATAAACATGAACATTGTATGTTTTAGGACACTACATTTGACATCACTATTTTAGAAAGTCATTTAAAAAAGAAAAATGAAGCACATATAACATAAGCATGTCGCATATGCAATTTTCACAATTGACACATCATGAAATCACGCTCGAAACATGATAAATGATGACATCATCATTACATCATCCCTACTCAGTAGCCTTTTTATTCGCTTAAAAGCATTTTCTCTGCTTAAAAGCATTTCATTTGCTTAGTAGCATGTCCCCTGCTTAAAAGCATTCCATCTGCTCAGAAGCATCACATTCGCTTAGAAGCATTCCATGTGCTTTGAAGCATTTCATCTGCTTAGAAGCATTTCATCTACTTAGGAGCATTTCACCTGCTTAGAAGCATCGCATCTGCTCAGAAGGATTCTGTCTGCTCAGAAGCATCGCATTCGCTTAGTAGCTTTTCATTTGCTTAGAAGCGTTTCATATGCTTAGAAGCATTTCATCTACTTAGGAGCATTTCACCTACTTAGAAGCATCGTATCTTCTTAAAAGCATCCCATCTGCTTAGAAGCATTGCATCCACTTAGAAGCATTTCATTTGCTTAGAAGCATTTCTTCTACTTAGAAGCATTTCTTTTGCTTAGGAGCATTTCACCTTCTTAGAAGCATCGCATCTGCTTAGAAGCATCCCATATGCTTAGAAGCATCACATCCGCTTAGTAGCATTTCATTGCTTAGAAGCATTCCATTTGCTTAGTAGCATTTCACTGCTTAGAAGCATCTCATATGCTTATAAGCATCTCATCTACTTAGTAGCATTTTATCTGCTTAAAAGCATCTCATATGCTTATAAGCATCTCATCTACTTAGTAGCATTTTATCTGCTTAAAAGCATCTCATTTGCTTAGAAGCATCTCATCTGCAAAGTAGCATTTCACCTACTTAGTAGCATCTTCATTACTTGACACCTCAGAAGATTATAGTAGTATTTTCATCCGCTTGACACCTCAGTAGGTTATAGTAGCACTTGCATTTACATTGATACCTAAGGAGGTTATGAAAGCATCATCTCTCCTCACCTAAGGGAATTGCAAGGCACACAAACAAGTGGCTGCTCCATCAACCAAACAAAACAACATCAACAAATGATAGGCCTAAGGTCAAGAGACTAAACGACATGACATCAGGTAAAATCCTCTTCCCAAAACTATTTTCGCATCTCTACATTTGCTTCACATGTATTGACATTAGTACTAGAGTACTATGCAACATACGTAAAGTAAGGGGCAATAGTCATACATCGAATTTTGACTGTCCCCCAAAAAGGTCCAGTGATGAAAATATCTCTCCGAATTTGACAAGTGTTTATTCATTTGTATTGCCTCTGAAGCATGCTGAGAATCTGAAAAACCCAAACCAAGCAAAATCGGCTATCGAATCATTAAGTCATAACCCAATTTTATGAATTATGAATTATTGAAATGATAAGTAGCTCATTTTGAACAATCATCACTCAAAACATGCAACTCGTTAGACCGGTGTTCATCTCATAAGACCGGAGTTCAACTTTTTGAAAATTAAAAGTTGATTTTGATAAAATGGATGTTGAAAATCCATTCATAAGCCCTTAAAACTTCTGAAAGTGACCCCGAAATAGTGCACGTAATCCCAAGAAGTAGCGCATGAGCAAATTTACAGCGTGTGATCACACCCGAACACATTTCGCTCATACGAAAAAAGTGGAAGCCAATTTTGACAAAATGAACCTCGAAAACACATCTGGAAGGTCCAAAAACCCTAAAAACACACCCAAAACAGCATAAAAGAAGCTGGAGAAGGCTGCGTGTCTCACGCAAGAGCGCATGATCACTCGGTCAGCCGCGTGATCACGTGCCCCAAGCCCGTGATCACACTTCCTAGGGGCGTGATCACGCGCATTTTCCCTACTTTTCACACATTTCTTGGCTTTTTTCCTATAAATAGGGGTCTCTACCTCCCATTTTGAACAATGGCAAGAGCCAGAGAAAAAAAAGAAGGCAAGAACCAAAAAAGCACACACACTAAAACACTGTCTAATTGATGACTCAGGAGTCCCAATTCCCACACTTTTAGCCCACTTTCTACAGTTTTCATAGGATTTTTAGACCACTTTTGCACCAAACCCATCCTCATCTTTCTCAAAGCACGCTTCAAAGGTATACGAATTTACATTCTACACGTCATTTTTAACCTCTCGACAAGGAAAGCTTGAAAATACCACGAAGCTAAAGCTTCAAAAACACTAAACAAGCTCAGTTGAATCTGAGGGCCAAACTATCATTTTTGCATATTTATTTTACTGCCATGTAACTTTATCGCCGCCAGTAGTTGAGAAATTTTTGTGATTGTATGATGAGATTGGCAATTTGCATGTTGATTGAATAATCTCTGCTTTGTTTTGCTCATAATAAATCGTCATTTTGTATCAATATCAATTCAATAAACACAAAAGCTCATTATCTAAGCTAGAGCTTTAATATCATGGTCCGACGATGCAATCATCATCATTTACTATTTATCTCATCATTTAGAAATGCTTTATAATAATTCCTGCTATAGCATAAACTATGTGCATCTGTTTACACATTCATGATCTTCATTATGCTTACATGTTGTCCGAGTGGATGAATAGATAGAATTGCGCATAGTTGTGTTAACCTCTGTCTTGCAGGCATTTACCAGATCTACATTTTTGTACTTTTTTCTCTTTCATATGTGTTTACTAAGAAAGCCATGTAAATAATTGTACTTAATTTTCGTTACTTTTTGTTATTATCAACATGTTTGTGTGAATGCGTATATATCAACTGTCATTACCGAAACTAGGGTGTTGTGGTAGCCATATATTGAGTATTAAAATAAGAAATAGTCAAAAAGTAGATGAGATCTCCCGAGCTCAGAATCTCTGCTGAGGACAATACTCATTGAGTGACCCGATGCTGTCCCTTTCATCTTTTCCTAGTTTTTTAAAAGCCAGGTGGCGACTCCGAACACAAAGCATCTCGTATCCCCCTAGACCAATCATTTGTCCATGTCCCGTAAACTGAATGGATGTCCCATCTGGCAAAGTTGCCATGTCCCTCAGAATCAGAAAACTATCCCAACCACCGCGGACAAAAGGTCGCTCACAGGTACTAAACTTCAATTTGTTTCTTTAGAGTCACCTAACTTTGATTACATTTCAAAAAGGGTACTGTTAAAAAATTTTAGTCCTCTAAATTTCACTTAAAAATTATTTTCATCCCTCAATCTCTTTATCTTTTTAATTTTGTCCAGAAATTATAAAAAGTTTGAAAGTTTACTTCTTCTAAACTCTAATACCATTCAAAATGAGTTTGCTCTTATTAGGTCAAATCAAAATTATTTTTAAATTTTTCCTTATTTTCTATAAATGTATAGAAAATAGGGACTTATTTGCAAAAAAAAAATCTTTAATTTTGAATTAAAATAATAATTATGGATTTTTCAGGTACCAAAAAAAATTTTAGCGACTATTATTAAAAAAAATCGCAGTTCAGTATCTGAAAAGATACAAATTGAAGTTTGATAACTGAATTGAAACAAATCAAAAGTTTGGTACCCTCATATGCAATTGACCTTAAAATTGAGATATATTCATTGCTGTGCACAATTTTATAAAAAAGAAGGTAATATTTTAAACATTTTTGCTTCATTCTTAACCACAGTTTTTTTTTTTAGTTTTCCTTAATTGGATCTTAAATTTAAGGAAAATATACAAAAGATATATTATGATACTTTTACAAAATAAATCACATTGGATTGACTACTTGATCCAATTAATAAAAAAAATTAAATCACATGTTCGTTTATTCTTGATTATGATATTCATATTTATTTATTATCACTGATATAATTATATTTCTAAAACTCATATCCCATCCTTCATGCAACCTACTCAACATTTCACTCAAGTTAGTTGTACCCACAAATTATATAATAGATCCCTGTCCATAATACTATGTGTGCCTT
>CATIWM010133043.1:0-23148 GCA_949671775.1 Mallotus repandus | reverse complement strand
CTAAAACTTTAGATCCTATAGAACAGTAGCTTGTACTCAAAACGACATTGCTTTGTTCTTCTGACATATATGCCATCTACCTATTTAAAACGCTGTCATTTAATGCTAAGTAGTTTTAATTTAGCATTGTTGGACAATACTACTGATTAAATTAGTAATATAAAATATTAAATACGATAAAATTATGTACTCATTATAAAAATATATAATTTTTTGTGTGTATATTAATATTAATGTTAAATATAATTTTAGTTTATAATTAAATATTTAGTAGAATAGAAATAATTAAGTGAAATAAAAATTATGTACTTATAATTTAAATTAATTTAATCTCTAAATTAAGTAAGTGAAATAAAAATTAGGCAAAATCCATTTTCAAACTCTTGAATTTTAATGTTTTATTCTATTAAGCTCTTAAATTTTAATCATGTTGCATTGAGCCCTCATACTTTTATATTTACACACATTAAGGACCCTTTAAAAATTTTTTATCTCTAAACTTGTGTTTAGAAGTCAAATTGTTGCATTTTAAAATTTTTTTAATCAATTTCGTCCAATTAAATATCACTTCAAAAGGTATTAAATAAGTTTTATTAAAAATAGTTCAACCAATTAAATATTTATATTTTATTCTTTTAATTTATTTAAAGTTAAAAATGTATATTTTTATTTCCAATTAATAAAAAATTTTAATTTATTTTTAAATTTAATATATATTTTTAATAATAGTTGAAAATCATGAAAAGTATACTTTTTGTTCAAAAATTTATTTAAAACATCAAATTAAAAATTTTCAAAAAATATATTAAAAAATATTTTTTTATATAATTGATATATGATATGCTTAAAAATTAGTTAATGTTGTGCTAAATTTGATTTTTTAAATTATTTTTATACCGATTGGTATTGTTGTAATTTATAATTATTAGTGTTGAAATATTTTATTTAATATTATAGGTAATCATATTAATTTTTTACGGGCTTCCACTTAGGGATAAACATTTGGTTAGTTTTTGACTGAACTGAACTAATCAAACGCACTCTATAAAAGTTGAACTAAATCGAACTAAATGAGAAATCAAATTGAACTGAAGTAACCGAACCAAACCAAATCAGAAATTGAACTGATAAAACGAAACCAAAAATTTTTACAAATATTAATTATTTTATTATTTTATATTAAAATATTATACTATTTAAAAAATAAAAAATATATAATATGTAATTTTTGTTTATTTGGTTAACCAAATTTTCTTAGTATAAAATTGGACCAAACCAAATTAAAATCGAATCGAACCAAGTTAACAGAACTAAATTGAATTAAACCGAAATATCAATTATATAATAAAGTATTTTAAATATATTTTTAAAAAATTTTTAATTTGATGTTTTAAATAAATTTTTGAATAAAAAGTATACTTTCCACTATTTTCAACTATAATGAAAAATATATATTAAATTTAAAAATAAATTAATTTTTATATTAATTAGAAATAAAAATATATATTTTTAACTTTAAATACATTAAAAGAATAAAATATGAATTCTTAATTGATTGAACTATTTTTAATAAAAATTATTTAATGTCTTGTGAAGTGGTATTTAATTGGATGAAATTGACAAAAAAATTAAAATGCAGCAATTTGACTTCTAAACACAAATTTAGGGATGAATTGTTTTTGAAAAGGTCCTTAATTTGTGCAAATATAAAAGTATGAGGGCTCAATGAAAAACAATTAAAATATAAGGGCACGATTGATAGAATAAGATGTTAAACTTAAAAGGGTTTGAAAATGGGTTTTACCTAAAAATTATGCGTTTCACTTCTCTTATTCAGCCAGCGACCCCGCCTACACCCCACCCTCAGTAGCCCTCGTCTCACTGCCGCCCATCACCATTACCTGACCTCCATCCATCACGCACATCACCATCACCTCATCTCTTCGTCCATCTCTGTCATTCCCACCATCTGCAGCGCCATCATCATCTTCTAAATGTAACATGATGTGAATTGCTTATTTGATATAAATAATCTATAAGCATGTTCATTTAATTTTTTTTTTTCCTTAGAGAACTAATGTATCAGTTAGCTTAGCCTATTCTACGAATAAATATTTATTCCTTGAATCCTTGTTGAAGGCATTTTGATTCTGCTGACAGCTGCACTAAAATATTTTTAGCTATAATTACACTCTTTTCTTAGCATGTTTTATTGATCAGATCAAAATAAAATCAAGGCATTGTTTATTGACACTGTGTTGCTTGTTAGGCTGGATGTTTAGTTGGCATACTATGTCCAGAAAATTTTTTTAGTGAAAATTGCTTGCATTATTAGCTATCTTTTAATGATTTAATTTCCCTCATCAATTTCTCTAATTGGTGGATTTGGCTTTACACCATTTTGATCGGATTAAAAGCAGTTGGAGATCAGTTTCCCTCATCTTTTTCTCTAATTGGTGGGAAAAAAAGGGTTGCTGTCTGCAACTGGTTTCAGCTTAAGATCGATAAGCATGAAACTAAAGAAAATAGTAGGAAGCTTTAGATCATTGAACTTTTTCTATTATGTCATAGTAGTTTTCATGAGCCTTTGGATTCCAAATGAGTCGATGCATCCTTCACGTGTTCTTTATAAGCTTTTGCATGTGCTGTATTCTAGATGCAAAAAGATGTTGATTCATTTGATTTTTGTATAGTTAGAATTGCATGTTATTGTTTCAGGAGAGTGTGGTTGCACACTTTACTATATTCTTGTACTCTCAACTCAATTCAATTAATAAGCCTTAATCCTAAAATTAATTGGGGTGAGCTATATGAATTTTCTTTCTCCATTCTACATGTTTATAATTGATTTCTTGCACTTTTTTATCTGAAATTTAGGTCTGCCTTTTGGCTTTCTCGAAAGAGAGGATCCACCTATCTCCAATCAAACCCAAATAATGTTAAGTATTCATGACAGGGGTCTGCATCCTGAATATAAAATTACTTTAGAAGTTGTCCTTCTTTGCTATAATTTAGATAACATGAACTCAATACCAACTAGAGCATTGATGGGGACACAAATATTATATTAGATCAACTTGGTCTAAATTAATTATTTTATTTTATTGAAAGATGAAGCTAGAAACATTGTTTAATTATAAACACATAAAAATGGCGCGTTATTATTTTCTGTATTTGTGCAATTTAACTTTATTTACCTTTTTAAAAAAAATTACATTTGAGTTCACAAATATTGAAATAGATAATGTTAGGCACCAAGTTGGAACTTTTTTTCCTTCTTTTCTTTTGTTGGATTCAAGAGTAGCAGTGCTTACATTTTTTTCCCTTCTTTTCTTTTGTTGGATTCTTATTTTCTCTTGGCTTCAATTTGGACTCTTGGAACTTATAACATCCCTTCCTATTGACACCCAATCTGTGTATTATCACAGTATAATAGCATATCAAAGGCACCAATAGGGAGTAACGTTACCTAAAACTAACCTCCAATGATATGATCGATTAATGTCACTTAAAAAGAAGCATCCAACAATACAGTGTTAACTAGCCTAATTAGTCAACAACAATTTATGATATTTACATAAGATGGCAAGAGAGATATTAACTTCGGATACATGTCATAATATTGTCCATATTACTAAAATATGAAAAATACATAAAACTCTCCCTTTTACATAATACACTTGGTGCTAAATCACACTTACTCCTGTACTTCCAAAGTGCATGCACTAATTTTCCTAACATGCACTTCCACTAAATTTCCAACACTCATTTGGAAGTCCTGATTTCACTTCCATACTCAAGTCATTAGTAGCTACTCTGTAAAATTATATTAGGAGAGTGGTGAGTACTTCCGAGGAAATACTCAGTGAGTGAACTATAAAGGAAAGTAACAAATAGTATAGGAAAATGAGCATGAAATGGGTCATGGTCACTTATATACACTCACAATTCATTGGTGGTTCATATTTTCAAATAATTCTTGTATTATATTTCTTTATGTATTTAACTATTTTAATATATTCAAAATATATAAAATTCTCATCACTTTAGAAAATAATTAATATCATTTACTAAAAGAATATTTGTAGTAAGTCATTTATATAAGATAATCCACAACGTTATATTCTCAAAATCTCAAGTGATCTTAATAATATTAATCATAATAAAATAACTTACCGCAATGTAATATCAAAGCTTTGTGAAATAATTCATCATAAAAGTATTATTAGAGTAATCGGATATAATGTGGACCACCACTACACCGAAAGCAATATAATAACATCAGTATGCATACAACCGCTTAAGTGTGACCAGTACTATATATATATATATATATCCTTCAAGTTCTCTCGAATGCCAAACCTTAGACAAAATATATATATGGCCCTAGGAAATAGCTATACATATATTCTAGGCATGGTCTTACATCTACAAGCTAAAATCTACACCCGGCCCTAGGCATCGGCTATACACACTTATCAACCCCCCATGTCCCAGACATGATCTTACATCTACAAAGTAAAATGTGCACCCAGCCCCAGGCATCGACTATACACACTTGCCAGCCCCACCATGTCCCAGACATGGTCCTACTGTCACCAACATACGGTGTTTACTCATTGCTCTTACAGCTTAAAACACTTTCGTCAAATGCTTGTTGATAAATACTATATACACTTTTCATATATTAAAATACACATCTCACATACACCCAAGATATACTTAAAATCAACCTTTTGTGTACCAAACATATTTCCATAAAGTATACTCTAAACAATTTCTTTAATTAAAATATTTCAGACACTTTTTCATATCTAAATACATATACTTTTGGGGTAAGGATATACATTAAATTTATTATACATATTTTACTTTTTGTTTTAATGTACCGTACACTTTTCTTATATAATATAAATACTCTTTTGCATTAAATATGTATAGATAAATAAAATAATAAACACCTTAAGAAATAAATATTTCTTTATAAAATATCTTGATACTTGTCATTATATTAATAAATGCTTTTTTTTTTTTTTTTTTTACCACTTTACTCATTTAATTCATCAAGGATGTTAATTCAATAGTTGAGCCCAAAATTCATTTGAGATTCAATCATAAATTAGGTTTCAACAATAATAGGTTCAATGAAATTCCAAGAATGAAAATTCCCGATAGGATTCAGCCAAGAAAAGCAAATTCAAAGGCAAGCCCATTCACAATAAAAATTTGGTCAAGAAGAGAAATGAAGACAACAAGTTCACTCACCAATTTCCCAAAAAATTTTCATGCTTTTATCAACCACAAATTTTGGCCTCCTTGCAGAGCTTTATATTGTCACTAAAAACCATATACAACAACAATCATTTTACTCTTCATTTCAATAAAAGTTCTACTTAATATACATGCATGTCCATGGTTGCTATGCTGTCCACTTGTATTTCATACCTATCAAAGACCCACAATTAACCTTAATTTCAACAAATTCACATTTGGATATAATCATCATCGATCTATTAACATGCCATCAAGATTCCATAGCCTAACCCCACCATTTGCTCAGCTAGAACTCAATTGGATTAGATAAAATGACTCTGCCAAGGTTGATTTGCAGGCCTAAATTTGAAAAAATCTTGAGAATTGTAGGAAAGGAATTAGAGATCTATGTGTCTGGTATATGCCATAAAAATTTCACCCACAAAGAAATTTATAGAGTATGAATCACGATTGGTTCAATTAATTTGACAGATTGAACATTAAAAAGTATAGCTTCGTTCATCCATCATACAAGATAATTCAACTCTAACTTAAAACTATAAAGTTATAGAGGACTCTTCAAAGTTTCTTTATAATAAAAAAAATCTTAATTTGGAGTTTTTTGGCTTAAGATAAGAGCAAAATACAGAGACTACAAAGCTAGAAATCTAGAACCCAAAAATGGCAGCTTATGAACCCTAACTTAAATCCACAAAAACACTAAAATTGTTTACCAAATCAATCACCACAGGCTTTTAGAGTGAAGATTAAAGCCTTAAATTTTTTTTAGATTATCAAATTTCACTTACAAAACCAACCTAAACTTGGAGAATTAAACAACTCTTTTAGTTCTCTCCTTCTTCTTTTCTTTCCTTCTTTGTTTTGGTGGTCTTGATTTCAAGAGAGCAGGAGTTCTCCTTTTACTTTTCCTTTTTATTTCTCCCCTCTCTCCCATAGTCTAGATGCTTCTTCTTATCCTTCTCTTTTTTTTTTGGGTTGCCACATATCTATCCTCTAGCATATTCTTAAAAAATTATTATTATTTTTTAAATTGATCAAATGTTGTCACCTATTGAAATTCTAGAACCTTCTACTTCCAAGCCTTCATTTTTAAGAAATCCTTCAAAAAATCTCAATTTCACTCCTCAAACTTCCTTACCTTCCTTTTCTTTAACCATCTCTTTCTAATTTCTTCAAATTTATTCATACCAAGAAATGTAATTCCCAGTGCTTCCTTATCTTGTCTCTTATTATCTCTATAATTATAATTATACTTAATTATAATACTCTTGAGGGTATAGATGTTACATAACTTCCTTATGGTAAGAGTATCAATATTTTCCTTTTCCCTAAATTTTTATGATTAATAGTATTTTAATGCATCATTGGTATAAGTAAAACATATATTGTTATTGCTAAACGTCGCATTATCATGAGTTTCTTGTTATCACTAGATTCTTCTTTACTATTTTTTTTATTTATTGTAGAAATAATGCATCACGTTGCTTACCCTCACCAAATTACATGGCTTGTGTGAGTGGAAAGAATTGGAAAAAAAAGGTAGGTGGTAAAAACCTTCCACTATGACTTCTTTATGCATATAATATTTAAATTTTATTACACTGATTTATTTTTGTGTTTTACAAACTTTTGTAGGATGCCATCTGAAGATTCAAGATGTTAATTCATTTAAGTCGTCAAATTTGAAGTTTTGAAGATTAGTTTTACATTGTAAATATTTTTTTAATATGTTTACTGTGCATAATTTAGATAACTTACAATATGATGCAATTTTTTTAAAATTTTTATAATAATGGATGTACTATTTATCATTCCTATTTTAATCTGTATTTGTAATTTTTTATAAGTAAATGATGATTATTCCCATAACTGATTATCAGTATTTATGATTTTCAGCCTTTATCATCTTGTAAATAATCATTAATTAAATTTTTATGACTATTAACAATTAATAAATTAACCAAAATTGAAATTATCCTCAAATGAAAATAAAAAAATTCTATATATATGAATTGAAGACCATAATCGTCTGCTGATATTATTATTATAATTGTCTTCTAAATTAAGATGGAGACGATAATCGTCTCTAAAGTTGTTCCTGTATAATGGGATGCTATGTCCTCCTTATGCATATTAGGGACGACTTTTGTCCCCATCGTTAGTGAGCTACACGTTGTCTCCAAGCATATTAGGGACGACAATCATCCCTGATTGTCGTCCCTATTTGAAGGGACAAAATGTCGTCCCCAAGATGCTAGGGGGTTGTCCCTATAATAAAGGATGAATTGTCATCCTCTAGCATCTTGGGGATGACAGTCATCCCTTATTATGAGGACGACATTCGTCCCTAACTTAGGGGACGACAATCGTCTTCTAAAATAGAGACGACTGCCATCGCTTGTAATGGGGACGACGTTTGTAATTTCATTCCCTAAGGAATTGGTGATGGAGGCAATAGGGACGACATGTGAAGATGACTATTATTATCTCCAAAAATATTGGGGACGATTTTTTAAGGTTTAGAAGACAATTTCACTTGTTTTTTTATCTCTTTTTTATCTCTATATATAGAGATTTTTTTTTTCTTTTGAAAATATATAGATTTTTTTAAATCCAGGTTTATATAGAGATTTTGAGTCATTTCCTGGTTGCTTGAGTGTCTACTGCTAGAACTCTGTGGACTTGTATGTGGTCTGACATGGATCAAAGTTTTGCTTTAATATTACCTTATAATTTGAGCTACCGAGCTCTTGAATTAATTTGTAATGACATAGGACTCTGTGGTGCTGTTATAAATTAATAGAAAAAATGAAAGAAAGAGAAGTTTTTTTTTTAAATGAATGGAAGTATTAATTATAAGCTTAATTCTTATTTATCATTACAAGGCTATATATGATTAAAAAAGTTATAAAATTCAAACTACAAATAGTACTAGAATTGATCTCAACTAAGTGTTTTAACTCCATAAATTAAATTCTAATATCTAATGATTAGATCAACTTTAAATGCAACGTCTATAGTTTGTGTATGGCAGTTGAAATCCTAGTAGAAAAACAAATGGATAATCTCATTTGCACAAAAAACACTGATGAATGGGGATTTTTATAGTGTTATGGTGTCATCAATATATAATAGCCATTAGATGTAAGGAATCAGTTTATAACAATTTACAGCCATTGATTAAAAACCTATAACCTAAAGTTAAGGAGATAGCAGGTTGTTACTGTTAAAAAAAAAAGTAATTTTGGTGCTTATTTTTTTTATCTTATTTGTTTATGTTGTTTTCCTCTATTTTCATTTCCCAGTCCAATTATGAGCCAGTTCATGGGCCAGAAAAAAAATCACCTCCTCCTCCTTCTTTCTTCGTCTCCGCTTTTTTCCTCTGTTTAAAAACCCTAAAATATCTGAAACAAATAACAGGGGTACCAACATGTTATTTTTGAATCTGATTCTCAGACTTTGGTTCAACTATTCAACCATTACTACACTAACATCCCTTAGGATATTCAAGCTATCAGTCATGACTTATTTGTATTGATACATGGTAAATTGAACTTTAGGTTTTGTTGTATCAACAGACAAGCCAATAAGGTTGCTAATTGGATAGCTAGGCATACTTCTTACATACTGTTAAACCCTTCATGGACATGTAATGTGCCGCCAACTTTAGAAGCCATTTTGTACTCAGACCTTCATGGTGTTAATGCTTAATGCATTTATTCTTTGTTCAAAAAAAAAAAAAATAGTGCATAATTAATCAAAATTACATACTGTAATTATTTACTTATTCACCAGCTAATGACAAAATATAAGATAAAAAAGGGTTACCTTCTAAACCATTAGGCCAATGTCAAATTATTTTCTTTTGACTTTATTATATTGTATTTATTGATAATGATCAATTAATTTCTTTAATTATGATTTTTCTAGTGTTGGTAGTAGACCATGCAATTTCAAGAAAAATAGTAGACCATAATTATGTTTTAAATAAATATATGTTAGAAATTTTTGAAAATGAAAAATGTTAATTGAGACATGTATCTAGATATTAGACTAACGATCTTCTTATACTTGGAGTTTTGGTTAGTGACACTAATATTAAATTGAAATACTTAAAGAAAATAATTGAAGAATATGATATACAAATAGCAGATAAAAACTTAAAGATGGGAAGCATGCTCATCAGTGTCACGAGAGCCTTATTATCTGATCCTTAGTTCACTTATGCATCATCATAGCCACTTGAGATGGTCTCTCGATGGCATTCTCAATTCAGGCCCTTTTGAGTTGAATGGTCAAATAGCCAAGATTTCTTGCTTTTAATTATTTTTGCAAGAAATGTATTGGGCTGTAAAGTTGTCGAGTTTTGTAGTATAAAAATCTCTTATTCAACAATGTTGTTGGATCACATTGTTTATTTGCATGGATTCATAATTTGCTTCATTTTCACATGATATTTGATTTCCATTGATCAGTTCTGAAGGAAGATGTGGTTTGCTAACAAACTTTGATTCTGCATACTGCTATGCTTTGGGCTATACAGTTGGAGCTCTCCTTCACAGTGGAAAAATTGGGCTGATATCATCAGTGAGTGGCTTAACCTTTTCATTTTATTTATTATTAATCATATTTGCTCTCTTTCTCATTTTTATTATAAGGAAAAATCACATAAAGAATTAATGTTGTAATCCAATACAATTGCATCTTCAGGTTGGGAATTTGGGTGCTCCTGTAACAGAATGGACAGTTGGCGGCACTGCGCTGACTTCCTTAATTTTTCTTGTTATAATTTCTCATTTAATATAATTTCTTGCACGTATTAAATATCGCTTGCAATTAGTCTAGTATTCCATTGAAAGATTCATCTAATCACCAGAAAAAAAAGCTACCAGAAATTAATTCTTAAGGCTGAATACTGCATGAAATTTTTATATTTATTATCTTCTATGTATATTATGGTTGGCTTAGCTTGTAGCTTTGCTTGCCATATTACTTAAGTGTAAAAACCACCTGAAACTATAGAATTTGTTATTTAGAAATTAATAGAGTACTTACTATGCCACGCTCCATTACCATGATTCCTATGATCTAAAAAGAAAACAGTAATGCATGATTATTCAAGTGTGAAGAGACAGTAATAATGGGCAGTGTAAAATGCACAATCTTAATCATTTTAACACATAATGTTCGACTAAAAGTAAAATTGGTCACTTGGAAGTCACAATAGTGGTTACCATTTTGAGTTCATCAGAAGGAGAAACACGATGAAATGCATAGAGAGAATGGGGAAGCTTAAAAGGTGCAATGGGGTCGTTGGAACCTTTTTTGGGAGCCCTCATCTTTTTGAGAATATGCCAGCTAAACCATATACAAGAAAAATATAAAAATTGAGAAGAAAAGAGATGTAATTCTACTCAACCAAAAGTAAAAGGAAGATTGTTTTCAGTGCCTAAAGGAACAGTGGTGATAGGGGGAGAATGAGGAAACTTGAGATAGCGAATGACTCCAGCTAGAGTTCCTTCGCCACCTGCAACCTAATTTACTTTTCTTCCTTGCAATCGGTGAGAAGAATGGAATGCTATAATAACTGAGCATTTCTTTTTATGCATTTGCCATAATATAAACCACAAACAAACATTTTTTTGAATTTTAAATCTTGTTAAAAGCTAAAGATACTCTATTAATTTGCAAGACCATTACCAGATCAGTAAACACCTTGTTAAAAGCTAAAGATACTCCATTAATTTGCAAGACCATTACCAGATCAGTAAACACCTTGTAATAAAGGAATACATGTCTTTAAATATTACACAATTGATGCCATATGCACGCATTTTAGCAAACAAATGCACACTTTTCATTAGGGAAAACACACAACCAGGTGGGGTGCACATAATCTACAACACAATAAGCATACAAGAGCAATAAAATGATTAGAATTAACACACCTTGAGGCACCACATCACAACATTCTGATTCACTAGACAAGCAGGACACTAATCTTGAAAGCTATAGCGCAATGCAATGCCTCTCAACTCCACAAGTAATTTTTTTTTAAAAAAAGACTCAAAATGAGATACAATGAAGGCAATGCCAATGCTTGCATAAAGTTTTGAAACTAATAGAAAAATCGATCTTTGAAACAGAGGATGCCGAGAAACTTCTTGTAGAAGAAGAGGCGAGGTGAGGGAAGAAAGAGATGGGTTATTGTTGAGCTTGAAAGCTACGATAAAAGGAGGAGAAGAAGTATAAGAGAAGTGCGATTGCCGTAGTAGTTAAGAGCTTGTTTAAGATGAGGCTAAGACTCTTTGTTATCAAGGCAAATAGGGTCATAGAAAGCTTCAATCAGGATGGCGTGATGGCCATGCCCATTTTGGTTCAAGAACCCGTTGTACCTTGCCGATGGCAGTGGTTGAGCATGCGAACCCCACTTAGACAGGTTAATAACGAAAACGATGAAGATCTAAATCGGAGCATTGAAATCTGACCTTGGCATGGTTTATGATTCGTTCTGGTCTTTTTTGGAATATGTAGGGAGAGTGCGATTGAATGTAAAGGGAAATGATAGATCTTCAGATTTTTTTTTTATTTTCATTTGTTACCGCTTAAAGAGGTAAAGGAGGGGAAAAAGAAAAGGCAATTGGTTCCACCTACAAACGTAGGTAAATTTTTGATGACATGGTGTCATCATTGCACCATAAAACGTCCCCTGATGAAAAGATCAGAAACTCAATTCAATAACGGGGAATGCTGATCTTTCGAGACTTTATATTAATTGTAGTGTGTATGTATTTGAATTACACGGGCTAGCATATTTTTATGAGGCCTCTGTTCTCTTAATATATTTTTTTTTACATTTCACCTCTATACTAAATTTTATACACATTGCACCTCTATACTTTCAAAAATTTGACATTGAGCCCTTATTTGACAGAAAAAGATAACTACAGTTAAAAAATCTAATTTAGTCCTTGTAATTTTAATTTTTTCTATTTAATCCTTATAATTTTATTTTTAATAATTAAATCCTTAAAATTTTCTAAAATAATACAATTAAATTTATTAAAAATTTCAAAAACTATATATTTTTAATTTTTATCTAATTGAAATGTAGATCATTTATTTTTGGTAAATTATAATATTTGAAATATATATAATATTAGAAAATTTAAAAATATTTATAATAAATAGTATAGATTTTAATTGTTCATCAAACATTTAAATAATTAAAAGCTATTAATAAAAAAATAATGCACGATAAAATTTTGACTAATAAAAAGACACATTTATTATTTAGCAAATGAAATATAATAAATTATATTCACACATATATAATTTTTATTTACTATAATATTACCTTTAAAGTTATGAAATTTAAATTAATACTTGATGTTGAATATTCTCTTGCACACAGTCATCTCTCTTATAATTTTTAAATTTTTTAAATTTTTTAAATTTTTTAAAAATATATATTTATAAAAAAAATATCAATCATTTATTATAATATATTTTTTGTGTCTTTTTTATTAGTTAATATAATAAAAAATAGTTTATGTGTAAAATTATCAATTATAATTAGTGTAATATAAATTATAATTTTAAATAATAAGAAAGACACAAAAACTATTTAGTTAATAAAAAAGAAAAAGTCATCTCACCTATCTTACATGTGAGCTAGATTATATAAATTATATAACATAGTTTTTGGACATCAATTATAAATATATTTGGATAGATATATAAATTTTAAATGTGTGAATATAATTTATTATATTTTATTTAATAAATAGCTTATGTGTCTTTTATTATTTTTTTAAGGAAAACATGTCTTTTTATTAGTTAAAAATTTATTGTGTATTATTTTTTATTAATATCTTTTTAATTATTTAATGAACAGTTAAAATCTACACTATTTATTATAAATATTTTTAAAATTTCTAAAATTATATATATTTCTAATATTATAATTTACTAAAAAAAACAATCTACATTTCAATTAGATAAAAATTAAAAATACATAGTTTTTGAAATTTTTAATAAATTTAATTGGATTATTTCAGAAAATTTTAAGGATTTAATTATTAAAAATAAACTTATAAGGATTAAACAGAAAAAATTAAAATTATAAGCACGAAACTAGATATTTTTTAATTGTTGTTATCTTTTTCTATCAATAAGGGCTCAATGTCAAAATTTTGAGAGTAAAAGGGTGCAATAGGGGTGCAATGCGTCTAAAATTTAGTACAGGAGGGAAATGTAAAAAATGCTGAGAGTAAAGGGGCATTAGGGTGCATTTTTCCAAACCAAAAGCTGTTTTGCTTTTATCTTTGTGTTTTTGCGTAGAATACATGCTTAAAAGAACATTCAAGTAGATTGACCACCTTCTTGTTGAGTGTTTCAAAATTGGAATTCTGAAACGAGTTTTCTTAATTCTGATTCTTTGATCATCTTTCTAAGTAATTTGAAATCTAGCCTTTTCTTAGGGGTTGTTGTTGAATTGACTATTGGGGTTTTCAAGTTAATATGTTGGGGGTCCGTATATATAAAGGGGTTCTCAAGCTTATTCTTGGAGGTTCCATATCACCGATAATTCGACATAACCTAATACACAACATGTACTATAGTCCTTTTATCACGTGATATCCTGATTGAACATAAGGCATGGATTATGTTATCCTTATATTGTTCAATCATATTGTTTCTCGATCCTAAGTAGATTGATACCGATAACTCTTTATCATTCTAGCATGGCCATGCATTTCTCTTCAGTCTAACTTATCGAGGGGCCTAACAGATATCTTCTCAAAATAACTGAGGGACAAATTCCATCTTAATCACTCACATTCCTCACATAACTCATTCTATATCCAATCACAACCTGTTTTACCATCCGGTTAAAGTATGGTGTAGGGATGTGTTAAAATACGGAACTTATCATGTAGGAAACCATGGTGATCTTAGGTCAGAGGACTCAAATAATACTATTGTGATGAGAATCACCTATGATAATAATCCATGTGGTATTCTTATAGCGGGTTGATCCAGTACATTATTTCTCTAAATATGTACCTATGAGTTTGACTTAATATCTCATATATATACATGATCGGTAAAACTTAATCATCAGTCAACCTCATACTAGTCGTTGTTCATTGTTGTTCCCACAACAATAATTGACTAGAGATATTTAGATTAGAATTCAATTATCATCTAAGAGTTTTACTATCAAGTCATGTACTTGATGATCTTAGTAGAATTAATTAATCAATGATAATACTAGAATTAGCTAGTAATAATAAAAATGCCTACTTATTATTAAAATAGAAATATGACAAACTCAAAGTATGGCCATTATATAATTGGCCTAGGGCATAACACTAACAATCTCCCACTTGCACTAGGCCCAGTCAATATTGTATCTCATACCCATTGACCTAGTATGACTCCCATGCTTAGCATGTGGAAGAGGTTTAGTTAGTGGATCAACAACATTGTCATCTGCTGTTACTTTACATATCTTCACGTCTCATCTCTCAATGATCTCTCTAATGAGATGATGATGCCTGAGTATATGTTTGGATCGTTGATGTGATATAGGTTCCTTAGTTTGTGTTATAGCTCCACTATTATCACAACACAAGCCCACTAGATCTGATATACTAGGAACAACTCCTAATCTAGTTATGAACTTCTTGATCCAAAAAGCTTCCTTAGTAGCCTCTGAGGCAGCTATGTACTCATATTCTGTTGTAGAATCGACAATGGTGTCTTGCTTTGAACTTCTCCAGCTCACTACATCTCCATTTAAACAAAACACATAACCTGACTACGATCGAAAGTTATCTTTGTCAAATTGGAAGCTAGCATCTATGTAACCACTTACAACTAGCTCATCTTCCTGCCCACCATATAGTAAAAATGCATCCTTAGTCCTTCTCAAGTACTTAAGGATATTCTTAACTGCTATCTAGTGACTTTCAACTGGGTCTGACTGGTATCTGCTGGTTATGCTAAAAGCATATAAGATGTCTGGTTGAGTGTATAACATGGCATACATGATAAATCCAATAGCAAAAGCATATGGAATATTACTCATACGGTCTCACTCATCTTATGACCATGGACACTGAGTCTTGCTAAGACTAATACCATGAGACATTAGCAAGAATCCTCTCCTAGAGTTTTGCATACTCAACCTATTCAGTACTTTGTCAATGTAAGTGTTCTGACTTAGGCCAATAAGCTTCTTAGATCTATCTCTGTAGATCTTGATGCCTAAAATATAGGTAGCTTTACCTAAGTCTTTCATTTAAAAACAATTCCCTAACAATGATTTAACATTTTGTAGAGTAAGGATATCATTTCCAATGAGTAATATGTCATCAACATATAGCACTAGAAAAACTACTGCACTCCCACTAACTTTCTTATAAACATAGGTTCATCTTCATTCTTAATGAATCCAAACTCTTTGACTGCTTCATCAAAATGAAGATTCCAACTCCAAGAAGCTTGCTTCAATCTATAAATGGATCTTTGAAGCTTGCAAACCTTTCCAGAATTCTCAGGACTAACAAAACCCTCTGGTTGTGTCATGTACACATTCTCAAGTAAGTTTCCATTAAGAAATGTTATTTTGACATCCATTTGCCATATTTCATAATCATAGTATGCAGTTATGGCAGGGAGAATTCAAATGGACTTAAGCATAGCAACTGGTGAAAATGTTTCATCATAGTCTATGCCATGTGTTTGCTTGAAACCCTTCGCAACCGGTCTTGCTTTATGGGTATGTATATTGCCATCCATGTCAATTTTCATTTTGAAAACCCATTTGCACCTAATAGTTTTTAAACCTTTAGGTGGATCAATCAAAGTCCATACTTGATTATTGTACATGGATTGCATTTATGATTTCATGGCCTCTAACCATTTCTCAGAGTCTGGACTGTCTATGGCCTCTTGGTAGGTTGTGGGCTCACTTTGATCCACAAACATCATATCATTATTATCTGTTATGACAAATCCATATCTCTCAGGATTTTGACATGTCCTACCAGACCTTATAGGACCTTGTGGTACTTATGTAGATTCAACATTTACTTGTTGATCCAGTGGAGGTTCCATATGTGGTATAATGCTATTCTATGGTTTTTGAATTTCTTCAAGTTGTACTTTACTCCCACTAGTTCCTTTGGAAATATGTTCTCTTTCTAAAAAAACACCATCCCGAGCAACAAACACTTTGTTCTCAGACGCATTATAAAAGTAATATCCTTTGGTTTCTTTAGGATATCCCATAAAAAGGCATTTATTTGATTTGGGTGCTAATTTATCTGAAATTTGACGCTTCACATAAGCCTCACATCCCCAAATCTTAATAAAAGATAAACTGGGAGTTTTCCTATTCCATATCTCATATGGTGTCTTTTCAACTGCCTTTGATGGAACTTTATTCAAAAGGAATGCAACAGTTTCTAAAGCATAACCCCAAAAGGAGATTGGAAGATCTGTATGACTCTCATAGATAGAACCATATCCAATAAAGTTCGGTTTCTCCATTCAGATACACCATTCCATTATGGTGTTCCTGGTGGAGTCAACTGTGAAACTATTCCATAATCTCTAAGATGATCAGTAAATTCTTGGCTTAAATATTCACCATCTTGATAAGATCTTAGTGCTTTAATGTTCTTACCAAGTTGATTTTGTACTTCATTTTTGAAACTTTTGAACATTTCAAAAGATTTAAATTTGTGTTTCATTAGATAAACATAGCCATATCTACTAAAATCATCTATGAAAGTAATGAAGTACTGATAACCTCCTCTAGTAGTAGAACTTAATGGACCACATACATCAGAATGTATAAGGCCCAACAAGTCATTAGCCCTCTCACTATTTCTAGTAAAGGGTGTCTTAGTCATTTTCCCTAATAAATAAGATTCACATGTTTCAAATGATTCAAAATCAAATGACTTCAAAAGTCCATGTTGATGGAGTTTCGAAATACGTTTCTCATTTATGTGGCCTAAACGACAATGCCAAAGATAGGTGTGTTTAAATTATTAGATTTAAATTTCTTTATATTAATGTTATAGATGGACTTTTCATTTGTGTCTTCTATGTCTAAAACATAAAGACCATGATTTTGTGGAGCATATCTATAGAAAATGTTATCATGATAAATGGAGCATTTATTATTCCTAATAATAAATTCAAAACCATTCTTGTCCAAACAAGAAATAGAAATGATATTCCTGCTCATAGTAGGTATATAATAATAGTTTTCTAAACTGAAAACAAGTCCACTAGGCAAAGTTAAATCATAAGTTCCTACAGCTAAAGTAGCAACTCTTGCTCCATTGCTTACTCGTAGGTCCACTTCGCCTTTAGCCAAGATTCTATTCCTTCTTAAACCCTACACATCAGTACAAATGTGAGATCTAGAATCGGTATCAATACCCAAGAATCAAAATTAGATAAATTGACTTCTATAACATGAATACCTGAAGAAGTAGTTACATTATGCTTCTGCTTTAGATCATCCATAAAGAGTTTGCAATTTCTTTTCCAATGGTCTGGCTCATTGCAGAAAAAGCATGTTCCCTCCTTAGGTGGTTTTCCTTGGGATGCAGGCTTAGGCTTGGGCTTCTGAAAGCTTTTAGAAGCCTTAATCTTGCCATTACCCTTTCCCATCCTTTTCATTCCTTTCCCTTTATTAACCATTAGAACATCCTTAGTAGTCTTGATGTTCTTTTTAGTAGTCTTAAGCATCCCATGCAATTCAGAAATAGTTTTGTTCATGCCATGCATGTTATAGTTCATAACAAAACCATCATAAGTTTCTGGCAAAGACTAGAGAATGATATCAATGGCTAAATCTTGCTCAATCTTAAAACCAAGCCTTTCAAGATCTTCAAGATGACCTTTCATCTTAAGAACATGAGGAGCCACTAAGTTACCAACAGTCAATTTACAAGAAAGCAATGCCTTAATGGTGCTAAACCTTTCAATTCTGGCTTCTCTTGGAACATTTCCTTGAGATGGCAAATTATGGTATAAGCATCCATCTCCATTAGCTGCTTTTGTAAATTTGAATCCATTCATCCAAGCATGAGGCAAGTGAAATCAATAGAATCATTGAGATGCTTACTATGAGCATCCTTTTGAGCTCTAGGAGCATTGGCAACTGGTTCATCAGGAACAGGTTGATCAAGGATATATTCCTTTCTTTCTTGCTTAAGAACAATTCTTAAGTTTCTATACCAGTCAAGAAAGTTAGTTCCATTAAACTTATCCTTTTCAAAGATCGATCGCAGTGACAAATTAAATGTAGTGTTTAATGTCATTATCTACAACAAATATATATGCAGTGTACTCAGTATTTTATTAAGTTATTTTAATGAGGCATAATTATAAATCCCATAAACAATTTATTCAAATTAATAACCCTCAAGTTAACTTATAAATTGTAGTGGGTCAAGATCCATATTTCACCATACTCTAAGTGAGTTTTGGCTCATCGCCTGAAGATATGGTTATTGAGTAGGTAACTCTTACCAATTATATCTCATGTAACTTTTGTAAGGTATGGGATTTAACATCACATGTCCTGGCTAAAAATCCCATCTAATGCCCTAGGTCTAAAACCCTTTTGATGACCTAGTTAAGTCAAACCATAACAAACATTTGGAATTCACTCTTTTCCAACTTGCCTTCCTCGGATGATTTAATACATCCTGATGTGGCAAACCCATATATAATAATATAAGGCTTGACAAGTGTTTGAGCATATGGGAGGCATCATGTTGACTTAATATTGAATGAGGGTTCCCCTTTGTTTTTACTTTATTTGGATAGTGTTATGTTGTAAACATACATCACATGCATAGCATCACATACATAACATAATAAAGCAAAAGTAAACGTGACATAACATGGCCCAAAACTAGTTTGATCTTCATAAGCCAATATGAAGATCAATGGTCAATCCTAGGTAATAAGACTTTCACCATCTTGAGCCTTTCACATTGGATCTCTACTTTGTATTTTCACCTTAGATCTTATTAATCCTTGGCCTCCTCTTGAGTCTCCATATTGGGTCTCCATTTACATTACATTACAAGTTGTAATTTATACTATTACTATCTAATAAAATAAAACTACAACAAATGAAAAATGACTCATAAGCTGTATTTAAAAATTACAACCCATAAAATGAATAATAAAAATAAATCCAATCACATTGGTCTTAAGGGCCATGCTACGCACCATGCATTTTCACACTAAACACATAGAGCATAATAGTTTTAATTTTCATGGAAATTAATTATTATGACAAGAATGAATTATGTGGCGTATGCATTTGGTGGTCTTGCTATTACAACGCATTTAGCAGGTAGCGGTCAAGGGGGCAACGCCCCTTGTGGGGGTGTAGAGGCAGCACCCCCGAAACGGTAAACAATTTACCGAAACTCTTTGAATGAGTAGTTGGGAAAACCTTAAACCTTTGTAATCATATTACAACTCATTAGTATGTTTAAAACATGCTAGTTTTGTTCAACACTTGAATGAGAACGAAATCAAGATTTAAATCTGCACTTTGCAGATTTACAGTTGCGCACGGTCGTGCTTAAAATGAGCATGTCTGTGTGCACTGTATTCTATCAAAATTGCAACGCTGTTTTGTGCACGACCTCGCGCCTAAGCCACACGGCTGTGCGACCTGTATACCCAAATTTCTGCACTCAAAAATAACATGTATTTTTCAAAAATTCACACTACAAATGGTGTCTAATCATATTAAACAACCATAAACATTAATCCAATTAATGTATAAAATTATTTTCGATGTAGATTTAATTAAATCACCACATAGAAACATTCTAATGAAATTTTGAAAACTCTTTTCAAAATCAAATATATATCACATATATATCAAAAACTCATTTTCATATCTCATGTATATCATATATAACATAGAATCAATCTAATCGAATTACAAGTGGCTCTGATACCACTGTTGGGTTTTATGATCAGAAATGCAGCGGAAAAACAAAACTTTTAACCACAAAACCTATAACCCTGATCCATGTAATTCGAACTAGATTGATTGAGAGAGTTTTCAATCACTTACTAAGATGATCTTAAGGCAAGATTGTTGGAAGGATGAGAGGGGCTTCACACTGGTGACACCCTACCTCGAGCTTTACGTATACTTTTTGTCAGATTGAGACGTCACCAAAAGATCACACCCTCTACAATATCCACACGAACTAGGTGATCCAAAGAAAAGTAGTTATGTTAGAACCTTTGTTGTCCCACAATACAAAAACTCTCTATGTATTTTCTTTTCACAAAAGAAGTGTAGGAAGAAGGAGGAGAAAAAGTGGCTTAGCATAAGATTGGTAAACCCTAGAGAACAAGATGTATAGCCATCCTGTCTAGGGATTTATACATCTCCACTTGCCAAAACAGTTTTGGTAAGTCTAAGCTTCCTTTTTCTATTTTGATTTTAATTCCAAATTAGAATCATTTCCTATTTATTTTAGATAACTCTTACCCAAAATAAATTAGGAAATAAATAAATAAATACTAACATATATATATATATTTACTTATTTATTTAATCTTTCATAGAGATAATTATTAGGCTAATTAACCCAAGTTTGCTTTGGGCCTGTTCTAAGTGTGCGACCTTGTAGGTTCACACAATGTTGATAGTGGGCCTAAAATGCCATTTTAACCAATAAGTCATAATTGATATCTAGCAAGACATTATGACTACCCAAGTTATGTGAAGGTCGATAATCCGACATAACCTAATACACAACGTGTACTATAGTCATTTTGTTACATGATATCCTTATTGAACATAAGACATGGATTATGTCATCGTTATATTGTTCAATCATATTGTTTCTCAATCCCAAGTAGATTGATACTAATAACTCTTTATCATTCTAGCATGCCCATGCATTTCTCTTTAGTCTAACTCATTGAGGGCCCAACATATATCTTCTCAAAATAACTGAGGCCATCGTAATCACTCACATTCCTCACACAACTCATTCTATATCCAATCACAACCTGTTTTACCATCTGGTTAAAGTATGGTGTATGGATGTGTTAAAATACAGAACTTATCATACAGGAAATCATGATGATCTCAGGTCAGAGGACTCAAATAATACTATTGTGATGAGAATCACCTATGATAATAATTTATATGGTATTCTCATAGTGGGTTGATCCAATACATCATTTCTCTAAACATGTACCTATGAGTTTGACTTAATATCTCATATACATGATCAGTAAAACTTAATCATCAATCAATCTCATACTAGTCTTTATTCGTTGTTGTTCCTACAACAATAATCAACTAGGGATATTTATATTAGAATTCAAGTATCATCTAAGAGTTTTACTATTAAGTCATATACTTGATGATCTTAGTATAATTAACTAATCAAGGATAATACTAGAATTAGCCAGTAATAATAAAAATGGCTCTTTATTATTAAAATAAAAATATGACAAAGTCAAAGTATGGCAATTACATATTTAGCATAGGGCATAACACTAACATGGCATCCTCAAATTCTTGGAGACATAGCAAAGGGTGTAGGAACACCACTTCGTGTTGATAATAATACAATTAATGGTGAATTTGGTCACTATGTGAGGATATTGATTGAGATTGATCTTTCTGATAAACTTATGGACTCCTTAATGATCGAAAGAATTAGGAAAAGCTTTTTTATTGATGTGGTTTATAAGAATCTCCCCTTTTTTTGTTCTTCTTGTTTTCATATAGGACGTGTTCCAGCAAATTGTTGATTGAATAAATCCCATATTAGAGTATCAAACTCCAAGAAGAATAAAGCAGAAGAAACAAAGAAGTAATGGCAACCAAAAGTGCTTGAGTCTGACCAAAATCATGTTCCATTAGTGCCTAATCAGGCTGTTGTCATCCAGACTCACATTAATGATTTACGGGTTCAGGAGTTAGTTTTAGTGCAGGATGTGCTTGATTCTAATGTTGCTAATCCAAATACTGATGATCAGCATGACACCGTTGATATTTCTTTGTAACAATAAACGGATAAGAATTGTGACCATGGCATGCAACGTGAATCTGTTGTCTAAGAAGATTTACGGGTTGAACATTTGCATGACATGGTTTCAGCCCAAGCAATTCATGACATTTCTAACCTCAATTATTTTTCTGCCCCACATGATGATGCTGAACCCGTTGCTCAACAAAGGACAATGGGTGCTCCACATGGTTGAGATAGCTCTGATTATAAAGGCAATGCACATGAGCCTTGGGCAGATCAAATGGAAAAAGAAGAGAATTGTTGGGGACCACTACTTCACACCAGAAGAAGAAAAATAAAAAGCTGCAGGGATCTTATCAGGTTACTCTTGCAAAAACAGCAACCAAGAAGCCTCTTCGCCTTAATCTATGAAGATTTTTTATTAGAATTGTAGAGGTATTGGCAATTCCAATACTCAATGGATTCTTTTTCATTTTTGTGAGCTGTATAAGCTAAATTTGGTATGTCTTGCTGAACCTGTGGTGCATTTTAATTCTATTTCCTCTTCTTTTTGGAATTCGTTGGGATTGTCTTTTATTGCTTCCAATAATTGCACTCTTCCTTCTTTATGGATTTTTGGAAATTCTGCTGGTATTGTGACTTCTTGGATTCATGTTCATCCTCAACATGTGAGCATGGATTTAGTGTTCAATAATCAAGTTCATAGATTTAGTTTTATTTATGGCAGTGTTTGGTGTAATAAAAGAGTAGATCTTTGGACTGATTTAAATAATTTGGCTCATTCTGCTCCTAATTGTTTGGTTGCTTT
>CATIWM010133037.1:0-16703 GCA_949671775.1 Mallotus repandus | reverse complement strand
ATTGTTTATTGCGCAATAACAACAATATAATCACCTCAACATATTTACACAAGTCATATATGGTGGTAATACAAAAACCAAATGCCATTTTCACTAAATAATCAATCAAAACAACATTATCGTATTTATAGTTCAATAAGCATTCGAAACCAAACAATCATCATCATAGTTCAAGTAAGTGAAATTAGGTAGAGCGTAAGCTCATTTTAATCACCAAGTAACTAAAATAAACTCAATTCATATTTCAAAGAAAAGTATGTAAAAATAACACATTTAATTTGTATACTTGAAACCTTTAAAGCTCGAAATATACACACATAAACCACATGGCAACAAAATGATTTAAACAAAAACTAATACATAATTTCAGGCTTATAAAACAACATAAAAAATATTCATTTTATTTCTTTATAAAAAGTGTAAAAAGGGCTTGAACATCCACTCACAAAATAGCTTCCAAAATAAACACAACCGAGACACCGTTTTGTTTAACTCGCACCAACACCTTCCTTTCCCTTTTCAACACCTAAAATATGCAATTTCATTTAAAAATCATCAATATAATTATCCCACATACTGATATAACCATGAAGCCCCAAATGATATGCATAAAATGCAAACTAACTTAATTTTACAAATCATATTAATGTTCTCTAAAAGGGCTGTTTCAAACACAACTTTGTAAAATTCCTTAGACCTGTAGGAATATAATTTGAACCTCAAATTTAAATTGATATTATGTATACTAAATTTATGTAAAAATTTCACCTCATTTGGAAAACTATAGAGGGAGATATGGTTATCTAAATATAACCACGATAGTTTACTCTGACAGATTGAGCAATAAAATATTTTCCATTTTTACACTAACATAACGACTGATTCAGGTCAATCTCAAAGATAAAGAGTTTTATATAATTCTTCAAAGTTTCTATAGAATTAAGAAACACTCAATTTAGAGCTTCCTAACTCAATATATGATTAAAACAACAGGTCTGATGAACTAGAATTGTCAAACCCGAAACAACAACTAACAACCCTAGATTAAATCAACCAAAATACTTAAAATTACTTACCAATTAATCACCATAGCCAAAATAAGAATATTAGAGCCTGAAAATTATCTTAGACCATCAAATTGCAACTAAAAAGCTAGCCAAAGCTAAGCTTTTCTTTGTTTTTCTTTTCTTTTCTTAACCATATGCAGCTGCAAACTACAACATGTCTCCAAGTGTAAGTTGGATATATCATATTTCAAAATATCCATTTTGATCCTTATTGAAAAGCTAACATTTCCTAATAACCCTCAAACTTCTAATTGTTCAATTTATGACATTTATTTGCTTCAATTTAATCATTATCATCCTAAACCTTTTCAATAATCATTATTTGCTTCATTTTTATTCCTAATCCTTTTAATTCTCATAATTTCAATTATTTTGAGTGACATCAAAATTCATAAATTCTCGCTCCTTGATCGAGTACAAATCACGGCTTAACCCGATACACTAGTCTAACTATATATTATAGCTTATACTTAAATTCTATCAAAATATATGCAAATGCAATGTAAAATGAATGCAAATGTACCTATAGTTAGAGTACGGGTGTGACAATCCTCCCTAGCTTAGGGAATTTCATCCCTGAAATTGAGCTAAAATAAATGAGGGTATTGGTTTCTCATGTCTTCCTCTCGTTCCCAAGTAGCTTCTTCACTTCCATGGTGTTTCTACAACACTTTCTCCAGAGGTATAGTTTTATTTCTCAACACCTTGGTTTCCTTAGCAACAATTGCAACTTATTCTTCTTTATATGATAAATCATTTTTCAATTCTAAGTGTTGAGCTTGCAAGATATGACTATGATCACTCCTATACCTCCTCAACATGGATACGTGGAAGACATCATGAATCTGAGACAATTCTAAAGGTAAGGCCAACCTATAGGCTACTGGACCAACTCTCTCAATCACCTCATAAGGACCAATCTATCTAGGGCTCAATTTCCCCCTTTTACCAAATCGTAAAACTCCTTTCCAAGGTGAAATCTTCAGGAAGACTTTGTCATCCACATGGTATTCAATTGGTTCCCTCTTCAAGTTTGTATAACTTTTTTGTCTATCTTGGGCTTCCTTTAGTCGATCTCGAATTAACTGAAACTTCTCTATTATCGTTTGTATAATTTCTGGACCAACTAACTATCTTTCCCCAACTTCATCCCAACAGATTGGAGTTCTACACTTTCTACCACATAGGGCTTCATAAGGTGCCATCCCCAAGCTAGAATGATAAGTGTTATTGTATGCAAATTCCATCAAAGGCAGATGTTTATCCCAGCTACCCTGCAATTCCATCACACAAGTTCAAAGCATGTCTTCTAATGTCTGGATTATTCTCTCTGACTGACCATTTGTTTGAGGATGAAAAGTTGTACTAAACCTCAAACTTCGTAGCCAAAGCATATTACAAACTAGGCCAAAATCTAGATGTAAATCTTGGATCGCGATATGATACAATAGAGAATGGAACACCATGCAATCTAACCACTTCTCTAATGTAGATTTTAGCAAGTTTATCTATTGAGTGACTCACTTTTACTGGCAAAAAGTGAGCTAATTTAGTCAATCTATCCACAATCACCCAAATAACATCATGTCCCTACTGAGTCCTAGGCAATCCAATCACAAAATCCATCATGATATGCTCCCACTTCCATTCAGGAATAGGAAGAGGTTTTAATGTTCTTGCAGGATGCTGGTGTTCCGCTTTAACCTATTGTCAAACCAAACAACTAGCCATATATTTTGCAATGTCTTTCTTCATCCCTGACACTACTAATTGTCTTTTAAATTATGATACATATTGGTACTTCCTGGATGCATAGAATAAACTGAATTATGTGCTTCCTCCATTATCTCCCTTTTTAAAACTTCAACATTAGGTACACTTAGCCTACCCCCATAAAGCGAAGTACCATCATCTGAAATCATAAAGTCTACCCTGATACCCTGCTGGACTTGCTCCTTGATTTTCACCATTTGTTCATCCTGACCCTGTGCCTCTTTAACTCTATCAATCAACATTGGTCGAACTTTCAAAGTAGTAAACAATGCTCCTTTCTCACCGTAAGCTACCTCTACATTCAATGCCCTCAACTCAATCAACAATGGGATTCTCATAGAATGAGTATGAGATAAGTTACCTAAGGACTTCCAGCTAAGTGCATCTGCTACCACATTAGCTTTCCCTAAGTGATATTCAATAGTGAAGTCACAATCTTTTAGGAGCTCAATCCATCTTCTTTGCCTTAAGCTCAACTCTTTCTAGCTTAGTATGTGCTTCAAACTCTTGTGATTAGTGAAGATTTGACATTTCTCACCGTACAAATAATGCCTCCAAATCTTCAAAGCAAAAACAACAGCTGCTAGCTCTAGGTCGTGTGTAGGATAGATAAACTCATGTGGTCTCAACTGTTAAGGAGCACATGCTACCACTTTACCCTATTGCATTAACACACAACCCAAACAATTTCTAGATGTATCACTATTTACAATATATTCTAGCCCTGTCATTGGAAGAGTCAACACTAATGTTGAAGTTAAACATGCCCTTAATTCATCAAAATTGTCTTGGCATTCTTCATTCCAGATAAACTTCACTTTCTTCCTTAGCAATTTTATCAAAGGTGAATCAATGATGGAGAAATTCTGCACAAACCTTCTATAGTAACCTGCCAACCCTAGGAAACTACGCACCTCATGCACACTGGTAGGTGGTTTCCAACTAAGAACTGCTTCAATCTTCTTAGGATTAATACACACTCCCTCATATGAGATAAAATGCCGTAGAAATACCACTTTCTCTAGCCAGAATTCACACTTGCTAAACTTGGCATATAGTTGTTTATCCTTCAATGTTTGTAGCAAAATTCTCAAATGCTTAACATGCTCTTCCTTGGATCGTGAATACACCAAAATATCATCAATGAACACAATGATAAAGTTATCCAGATAAGGCTTGAATACTCTATTCATTAAATCCATGAATGCAGTAGGAGCATTAGTTAACTCGAATGGCATCACTAAGAATTCATAATGCCCATATTGAGTTCTAAATGGTGTTTTAGGCATATATGCTTCCTTAATCTTTAATTGGTAATACCTGGATCTCAAGTCAATCTTTGAAAATACCCTAGCTCTTTGCAACTGATCAAACAAATCATCAATTCATGGCAAAGGATATTTGTTGTGAATAGTCACCTTATTCAGTTGTCTGTAGTCAATACACAATCTCATTGTGCCAACCTTCTTCTCCACAAATAGAATTAGTGCTCCCCAAGGTGATACACTAGGCCTAATGTAACCTTTATCAAGTAATTCTTGCAATTGTACCTTCAATTCTTTCAATTCAGCTGGAGCCATCCTATATGGAGCTTGCAAAATAGGAGTTTTCCAGGGCTGCAAATCAATACTGAACTCAATCTCTCTATCAGGTGGCAACCCTGGAAGATCTTCCAGAAATACATCTATAAACTCATTTACCATAGGAAGACTGTCAAAATTTTGCCCCTCTTTTCAGTGTCAATGACATATGCCAAGAATGCTTCACACCCTTTTCTCATCATTCTCCTGGCTGTAAGTGCTGAAACCATGCTATAATGCTCTAAACCCCTTTCACCTCTAAACACCATTTTACCACTAGCAGGCATCCGAAACTCTACTTTCTTCTTATAATAATCAGTTGGTGCTTGATACTTGGTTAAGACATCCATGCTAAGAATCACATCAAACATCTGTAATGGTAATGGAACTAGATATACTTCTAATTTCTGACCGCCAAATTCTAGCTCACAACCCTGATAAACATGTCTACAAATCACTGATTCACCCACTGGTATGTCTATAACTAAACCCTGGTCCATCACACTATTTTCTTTTGGTATACATGATGTCAATGATGATGCAATAAATGAATGAGTTGCACCCGGATCAATTAAAGCATAAGCATTCACACTAAAGATAGTCAACCTACCAAAAATGACATCAGGTGTTATGTCATCGCAAAGACCCTGGGCTGTACTGAAGGTCTCTCTGTTTGTATAGGTTGAATAGGATGTGTCGATGCAGATGCACCACCTTCTATGCTAACACTGGCTCCTACACCTCTACATGTACCTCTACTAAATCCAAAAGTTCTGCCTCCTCTACCAACTATGCTCTGGGCTCCTCTACCAGTACTGGTGCCAAACTGTACAAGATTAGGACAATCCCTCCTAATACGCCTGTATGCTCGGCTCCACCATACTCAAAGCACTTGATAGTCCTCTACCTACAATCTCCTCCCTTGCGTACACGACCACAAGTAGTACAAGGTGCAATCCTTTTAAATGAACTACCTGCACTCGCCACATGTTATATTATAGAGCTCTGACTGAACTTAGAGGACTGTGGTCTATAAGTGTCTGACCAAGTCCAAGGCCCTCTACTACCTCTGAATCCTCTTATCTCCGATCTTTGATGAGATGTACCAGCTCCCTTACCAAATCCTTTGTGTTTTCCTGCCCAAACTGAATTCTTTAACTTGCCTTCTTGTTCAATTTCTTCTCTCAGCTTGTCTTTCTTAATTTCTTTCTTAACCCTGCCTCTAAAATGTTGGCCATTATATAGTGATAGCTCATTCTTCAGTATTGTCTGTAAGCCCTCCTTGAATCTATAGCACTTCTGATGCTTAGTTGGAAAGATGTTAGAAGCATATGTGTACAAATCTTCAAATTTATCAACATATTCCACGGTCATACTTCCCTGCTTTAAGGTAATAAACTCATTTAACCTCTCTGCTTTGAATGCTTCAGTCAAATATTCTCTGTAAAATTCTGTCTTAAAAATATCCAAACTCAACTGGTCCCTATGCAGCATTCTAACTCGTGTAAACCAAGCATCCAAGGTGTTATATAGCAAACCATACACATTACTAACCTTTGGTGCTTCTGTGAGCTCAAGTGTATTGAATGCTTTCTCTGTTGCTTTTAGCCACCTATCTGCCTCTCTAGAATCAATGGAACCATGGAAATCAAAAGCCCTACACTTCTTTGCATGTTCGATTATATCACTAGGCTTTCTCCTCTATTCTTGGGTTGTCCACATAGCAATAATAGTGTCTGCAAGTACTCTAGGATCAAGCTGCAAGATTGGCATAACAGGGGGTGGGGGTGGTGGAGGTTGCTCAACAATAGGGGTCCTAGCTTCAGACTCTAACTTAATATTAGCCCTACCCCTAGACTCTACCCTATCACTGCCTCGTTGGCCAACTCTTCCTTGTTTAGGTGGCCTACCACGGTTCCTTCTCGGTGGCATCCTATAAATATAACAAAAACATTTTCAATATTTCATCAAACTACAGTAAAAGCATAGTTTAAAGGACCAATTAATAAAGCTCTAATACCAAAAATGTCACACCTCGTCTCACGTAGCCCAAGATGGACGTTTAAAATCAACCATTCAGTAAACCATTTAATTTAGTCAATTTATGTTATATTTGGAATTTCATTTACTAAAAGAATTAAAAATAATCTCTTAGAAATGTTTGATACCATTCATGTAGAGTATTTAGGAGATAAAGAAAATTTTGCAGTTTAATATGTTTATGTATATAAACTAAAGTATTAGATAATTAAGTAGTAAAGAAAACTATATCTTTTTTTAAAACTAAATTCATATCTAGGTTTGAATATTAGAAACACAGTGGTAAATATCATTAAGATACTATAAAACATGTTTACAACAATTATTTTACATATAGTCTAGCCACCATCGTTTAACATTAAAATACTAACATTCGCAACATATAAGAAATAAAGTTGAACAACAAAAATACAAGGCTTCTCTGACAAGGATGTTGGTCAACCTTACCATCAAACTTGTATCTAAACTCACTCAGCTTAAGCCACCCTCTAACAAGCCGTGCCATCTGAAAGTTTAGAAAATAAAGTAAAATGAGTACAAAAATACTCAGTGAATAAATAATTCAAGAAGAAAATAATTTGGTTAAACCAAACTCAATAAACATCTCAAACAACATACTAAAGTAATTAAAAAGAAATTATAACCCACTTGAAATATCAAGGTCATTATTGCCTTCAAACTTATACAAAACTTAGTTGAATAAAACATATGTTTTTCAATCATCAAAATAATCTTTTGCATGTATGAATCATCCCTACAATAAGCATCATTGTTTGGCCATAACATACAGGCCATCACAAGCATCACTTTCTAGGCCCACTTGAAGGCTAACCCTTTGATTGCATTAGCGTGGAACGATCATTCTCCCTTCACTGTCCTGCAATCAAGTGCCCCATTGTTTATTGCGCAATAACAACCAATATAATTACCTCAGCATATTTACACAAGTCATATAGGGTGGTAATACACAAACCAAATGCCATTTTCACCAAATAATCAATCAAAACAACATTATCGTATTTGTAGTTCTATAAGCATTCAAAATCAACAATCTTCATCATGATTCAAAGAAGTGAAATTAGGTTTAGCATACGTTCATTTTAATCACCAAGTAACTAAAATAAACTTAATTCAGATTTCAAAGCAAAGTATGTAAAAATAACACATTTAATTCGTATACTTGAAACTTTTAAAGCTTGAAACATACACACATAAACCACATGGCAACAAACTGATTTAAACAAAAACTAATACATAATTTCAGGCTTATAAAACAACATAAAAAATATTCATTTTATTTCTTTATAAAAAGTGTAAAAAGGCTTAAACATCCACTTACAAAATAGCTTCCAAAATAAACACAACCGAGACACCGTTTTGCTTAAATTGCACCAGCACCTTCCTTTCCCTTTCTAGCACCTAAAATACGCTATTTCATTTAAAAATCATCAATATAATTATCTCATATACTGATATAACCATGCAGCCCCAAATGATAAGCATAAAATGCAAACTAACTTAATTTTACAAATCATATTCATATTCTCTAAAAGGGCTGTTTCAAACACAACTTTGTAAAATTCCTTAGACCTGTAGGAATATAATTTGAACCTAAAATTGAAATATATATTAGATATATATTTCTACTAAATTTTTGTAAAAATTTCACCTCATTTGGACAACTATAGAGGGAGATATGGTTATCTAAACACAACTTGGTCAGTTTACTCTGACAGATTGAGCAATAAAATGTATTCCATTTTAACACTAATATAACGACTGATTCAGGTAAAACTCAAAGAGAAATAGTTTTAGATAACTCTTCATAATTTCCATAACATTAAAGAACACTCAATTTAGAGCTTCCTAACTCAATTTATGATTAAAACAATAGGTCTGATGAACCAGAATTCTCAAACCCTAAAACAGCAACTAACAACCCTAGATTAAATCAACAAAAATAATTAAAATTACTTACCAATTAATCACCAAAGCCCTTAATTAAGAATATTAGAGCCTGAAAATTATCTTAGACCATCAAATTGCAACTGAAAAGCTAGCCAAAATTGAAGAATCATGTAGCCCCTTTCAAGCTCTCTTTTCTCTTTCTTTCTCTTCTAATTTTTCTTTTCTTTTCTTAGCCATATGCAGCTGCAAACTGAAGGCCACGACTACAACATGTCTACAGGTGTAAGTTGGATATATCATATTTCAAAATACCCATTTTGATCCTTAATGAAATTTCCTAATAACCCTCAAACTTCCAATTGTTCAATTTAGGACATTTATTTGTTTAAATTTAATCCTTATCATCCTAAACATATTCAATAATCATTCTTTACTTCATTTTTGTTCCTAATCCTTTTCATTCTCATAATTTCAATTATTTTGAGTGACATCAAAATTCATAAATTCTCGTTCTTTGATCGAGTACAAATCACGGCTTAACCCGATACACTAGTCTAACTATATATACTAGCTTATACTTAAATTCTATCAACATATATGTAAATGCAATGTAAAATGAATGCAAATGTACCTATAGTTAGAGTACGGGTCTAACAAGGGAAAGAATCTTATAAAGTCTAGTTTAAGAAGAACCATAATACGTAAAACAACTTACGACTATAAAAAATTCCTTTAAAATTGGCATGAATGCCAGATCATACTCAAATATACTCCAATGCTTAAAAAGAGTAAGAGTATCCAAAGGATCCCTTAGTGGAATTCATGTTGAGTAACACAAGAAAGGCTGGGAATATCTAAAAGGGAAACCAATGCAAGAAATAAAATATTCATCTACTCTAATTCTCAAAATGAGTAAGAGTATCTAAAAGACCATTTGGCAGTATTTGCACTAAGTGATACAGGAAAGGCAAGAAATGCTAAAAAGTGACAAATCTTGTAGTAAGTGTATGATCAACATTCAGGCAAGAAATGCTAAAAAGTGACAAATCTTGTAGTAAGTGTATGATCAACATTCATACCTGTTGAAAGGCATTTTTTGATAACAAAATTTACAATAAGAAAGGCATTTTACATGCATCATAATTTTAAAAACTGTATAACACCTTTTGCTTGATGCAACATATCAGCTACATAATACTTTCTTGCTTGACACTGCATATTGGCTACATAACACTATTTTGCTTGATGCTACACACCAGCTATATAGCACTGCTTTGCTTGATACTGTATATCAGCTACATAGCACCCTTTTGCTTGATACTGCATATGGCTACATAGCCCTTTTCATTTGATGTTGTATATCAGCTACAAAGTATCTTTTACTTGATGCTGCACAACAACTACATAATATTTTTTACTTAACGCTACACATCAACTGCATAGCTTCTTTTGCCTAACGCCTAAATGGCTATATGGCAAAATCTTCTAAGACGCCATAAACTAATTATACAATGATTGCTTAATACTTAAAGCTTTATCATAGGAAGCATAATGTCAAAAATCATATGGCCTTTTATTGCTCAAAGCCAAAAGTTACACAACAAAGTCATCGTGATGTTTTAAAGTAACCTTACCACCGATACCGAGTATTTGGCACCACATATAGCTACATAGCACATTTATTGTGACATGATTTTAGTAACATGTCCTAATCTTCTTGGGCGCATTTCATTTACATCCCATACATTGATCCCTCAATGAACATGAAGTACAGGGCAATTGTTGACACCTAATTTTTAGTAGTCCTCTAAAAGTGGTCCAATGATGAAAGTCTTCTATCAATTAGACATAGAATAACCTTGAAAAAGGCAATCCATAGCATGCTTCTAGAGTTGCAACCCATAAAACCTTGAGCCAATAATCCAAATTAATAAATCAGACACCCAAAACCTTAAACCAGGAGCCTAATTGATGATAATCCTAGTATGAAAAGGAATTCTAATCCGATAAAGATTTAATTAATGACAATCCTAGTACAATAAGGAATCCTAATCCAATAAGGACTCAAGACCCTTTGACTTATAATGGAGGTCTAATCATAAGGGTATATGCTAAGAAAATAAATGAAGCATTGCATATGCTAATTCAAACAATTTGAACTTAAAGTACAAATCTGAATCAATCTAATCCATTTAAAGGATATGGAGTTAATTCTAGTTCAAAACTTATTCATTTGGTGCAAATTGAAGACTAAATCCAAAGGAGTAATAATTCATGTTGTAAGGCCCAAGTTGAAGTCCAACTATATGTTATTCAGTACAAGCAGTATTAAAAATGAATTTGGATGTGTTCTTTATCCAAAATGTTTTAAAAGTATTTGTTTTTAGTTAGAATTACTTTTCTTTAGTTTAGTTGGCAAGTAAAATAATTCCTATTCTTTAGGAATTTGTTTTCTTATCTTCTAGGGTTTATTATCCTTATCTTTTAAGGATTATTTTAGATTAGGTTTAGGGTTTAAGAGTACATAATATTTTATTTTTTAGCATATTTTGGCATCTTTTTCATTGACTAAAATAAAGTGAAAATTTTTTCTTTAATATTCATGGAGTTTTATTCTTTGAACTTTCTAAACAATATATGTAACACCTCATTCAAAATGAGACTAAACACCCTAAGGTTTCTTAAAAACCTCAAGAATATTCATTTTAAGCAAAGTATAAACTTTCAACATTCTATTAAATGACATAGAGTACTAAACATACACGTATTAGTTAAACAACTTACTTAACGATTATAAAAAAAATACATACATATATATATATATGGACATTCTCATAATCACCAAACTATATAAGCTACTCAATTAAAAAAGATAAAGCAATATAAGAAACCTATATGTTGGCTCGACCTTTGCTCTAATATGGAAGATTGAAAAAATGACGTCCAACCAAGGTAAAGGTTCACTCCTAAAGTAGGTGCTCTGAAAAATATGACAACACTAAAGGATGAGTACGAATACTCAATGAATATGGGGAACATATAATTTGTCAATAAAATAATACATTCATCATATCAAATTCTAAATAACTTATCTCATTTCAATTTTAATATGCAAAGCTCAATCAAAATCGCATATTGCAAATCATATACCTTTCAAAGAGAGTTATATTTCAATAAATAATCATTTCAAGTCAAGAAGAAGTTCTACTTACACACTCAAATTATAATTAATTACTTCAAGCTCTTTAGTGCTAACCCATCTAATATGTTAGTCCCCTAAGAGCCTCAAACACACTTAGGTGGTAACCCATCCAATATGTTACTCACCCTACCCTAGTGGTTCACAAGTCATACACATATGTAGAGCTACCCACAAAGGGTAAACCACCCGATTACATGCTCTAAAGGCCATTAGTATAATCAAGCACCATCCCAAAGACAGTCAATCCATCAAAAACAATTTCATCTCCTCATAAATCAATCATGACATGAGTGTATGCCATTGACTTTTAGCAATGTATATTTTTCTACACTCTTATTTATTAACTCATATCAAAATATAATATATGTTCTCATCATTTATTAACAAAATAACATTTATAATAGCTTTGGCAAAATATGTTCAAAACTATTTACAATAACTATATCATTTTCAAGTATTAAGCCAAGTCTTAGAGAAACACATATTGATATGTACATATTTTATAAAGTTGCTATCATAACATCATTAATTAATTATCTACTCACCTAGACAAACCAAAATTCAAGATCAAGTCCTACATATCAAAATAGGTAACGCTCTTAAAAACATTATACACTTGAGTCTCCTAGTTTGATCTCCTTGTAGTATCACACCTTATGCCACTATCTCCTATTATCAATCATAGAAATCTCAAAACTAAGGACAATTCCTAAACATAAGGATTGTATTATTTTCACTCTTAAGAGCATTATAATTAAGTATGATTATAATGATAGAGATATCAAGATACAAGATAAAGAAGCATTAGGAAAAAAAGTTGTAAAGTGACAGAAAATTTAAGGAAAAAAATTAAATATTATTAATATTGAAAATAAATTAATTTAAGTATATGGAATGAGTGAGAGTGTTTATGTATGAAGAAACAAAGGAAATAACTGTGAAATTATAGTAATTAAATTTCTTGGTAAATATATTTGAAGAAATTAGAAAGAGATTTTTTTTTTGAGAAAAGGAAAGCAAGAAAAATTGGGGAGTGAAATTGAGATTTTTGAAGGATTACTTATAGATGAAGGTTTAGAAGTAGAAGGTTCTAGAATTTTTAAGGTGAAAAACTAAGGGAAGAAATAGATATGGATGAAAACAAGACCAAAGGATTAACAGGATAAGAGTTAGAAAAAAAATGAAGAAGCTAGAATATGGTGATGTGGCAACATTTGATCAATTTAAAAAAATAATAATAATGATTAGAAGGATAAGAAGAGAAGGGTAAGAAGGATAAGAAAGATGGATATGTGGGAACCCAAAAAAAAAAGGATAAGAAGAATATGTTTCTTAGAAAAAAAGAGAGAGGGGAAGAGAGAATCCCCAAATTCTACTTGTTGGTGTTGACTTTTCAAGAAGATTTTGGAGATCTAAAACACTTTTCAGGTTGTAATCTTCATCCTAAAAGCTTTTGATGATTGATTTGGTAAGTAATTTTAATCTTTTGGTTGATTTGAGTTAGGGTTTACAAGATGCAGAATTTGGGTTTGAATTTCCTGGTTTATTGGTCTTAGTGGTTTAATCATACCTTGAGCTAGAAAACTTCAAATTAAGATTGGTTTGATTCCAAAGAAACTTCAAAGAGTTACATATAACTTTGTAGTTTTGAGTTAGAGCTGATTTAGCCTATATGATGGTCGAACAAAGAAATAACTTTTATTGCTCAGTTTAACAGTTTCTTTGAGCTTATTGTAATTCGTCATCCATAAATTTATGTGTTAATCTAATTGAAATAAAATTTTTACAGCATTTAGTTGGCATATAGATCTAAATCTTTTCAAATTTGAGCTTCCAATTACTTTCCTACAATTCTCCAAAATTTTTCAACGTTAGCCCTGTGATTTTGTCTTGACAAAGTCATTCTATATAGTTCAATTAAGTTTTTGTTGAGCAAATGGTGGGGTTAGTCTATGGATGTTATAACCTAAATTTTTACAAATTATAAAATTAAATTTTAGGATTCGCAATGTTAATAATTATTTTATTTTTATTAAATTATGATATTTGATTATTAGTAAAATTAAATTTGAAATTTTTGTGTCGAATATTATTTTAATTATTTATTTAATTAAATTGTGGTTTTCAACGAGTTAATTATTATTTGATTATTGTATGAAATAAATAATTGGTAATTTAATAAATTTTACTAGTTGTGTTAATAGTATTAGTTTTAAAATATTATGTGATTTATTATTAAAATAAATTGTGAATATTTTAGAAATGTGTTTGCGTGCAGGAACGACTCTATTTTTAATAGAGAGATGTCCGTTTTACGAAGGAGACTTTGCCGAATTTTCAGTAGATTTCTCGTAAAACATGACATCGGGTCGATCTTAAGTTTTGAGTCTTAGTCGAGTCGGGTCTTAGATCGAGTCGTTCTTTAGAAATCTCTAAAGTATAAAATTAGGAATTTATTTCTAATTATTTATTTATTATTACTTTCTTTTAGCCGCACTGCGAGCTAGGCCTTCCGTACCGGGCCAGCCGAACTAGAGTAGAGAATAGCACACATGTGAGTTATTATTATATGTATGCATGACGTATAGAATTCATGATTTGGCATCCATATTTTGAATAAATATGAATTTATTATTGTTTATTATGATTTTATATATGCATACATTTATATTTTATAAATATGATCATATATGCATATATATGTTTTTATAAGAATGTTTAAATGAAATTTTAATTTTGTAATATGGATGCGTATATTTATGATGAATTATTTATTTAATTTTGAATAAAATATTTTTGGAGGATAGCTGTAGAACGTGTCACCTAGTGGGTTACACTAGGACTGTTGCGCAACAGTACGTTAGATGCTAGGATATGATTTATTGATTGATGATTAAGTGATATATTGAGAATTTTGGTTGAGGAGTGTGACTACTGGAGCTCGGTTGACTTAGTGTCTCGGGGTCAGTCATGCCGGTAGTGAGACTGTGGAAGCTTGGTTGACTTAGTGTCTCGGGGCCAGTCCACTGTCAATTTGGAAAAGAGAAATATTTTAGTATTTAAGTGAGCATGTTGGCTAGTGAGATACAATGATTGAGGTTACAGACATTTTAGGGTTTTGCTCCGATCCTCCACCTAAATCTTTCTGCATTTATTTGTTTTGATGTGAAATTTGATTTCGAGCATCTGTATGAATGCATGTAAATAAATATAAATATAAAAATATAAAAATATTATATTGATGCTTGGTTGCTTGTGTGCTTAGGTTGCATATATGCATATAATAATAATTCACTCAGTGAGGTCTGACCCCCCTCAATTATTTTTTCAGGATCCTTATAGTCAGACCTCGTATAGTAGTTCTCTTCGCCGGACTCTTTCTTCACCGGCTGATTTATGTAAATTTTGAACTGTTACTTTTCTTGTATTTTATTAGACACTGCAGTAGTAGTATATCTTGTTGTAATATTTGATGTTGTTTTAGAATGAGTTGCTGTATTTGAATAATTATTTAAGAAGATTTTATTATGATATGATATGATATGGAGTTTTCTTTATGTTATTAAAGTTTTAATTCTGAGGTATTTTTATATGTATGTTTGCTGTGTAAATTGTGTTTAAGGCTTGCTGCGGGTTCCGGATTCGTGTGAATTCCCATTCCCTAGAACCGGTCATGACTCCCGAGTTTGGGTCGTGACAATGGAATTTTGATCCAAATGTGAACATGCTGAAATTAAGGTCAATTATAGGTCTTTAAAGGGCATGAAATTTAAGTGGATAACATTTATGCAACCATGGACATGCCTGGATATTAAGTAGGATTTTTATTGAAATGAAGAGTAAAATGGTTGTTGTTGTATATGATTGTTAGGGACAATATAAAGCTCTGCAAGGTGGCCAAAAAATTATTGTTGATCAAAGGAAGGAAAATTTTTGAGAAATTGGTGAGTGAACTTGCTACCTCCATTCCACTTTTTGGCCAAGTTTTTATTATGAACGGGCTTGCTTTTGAATTTGCTTTTCTTGGCCAAACTGTATCAGGAATTTCCATCCTTGGAATTTCATTTAACCTAATTTATGATTGAATCTTTAATAATTTTGGGACCTAATTGTCAAATTAAAATCCTTGATGAATTAAATGAGTAAAGTGGTAAAAAAAGGGCATTTATTAATTTAATGACAAGTATCTATATATTTTATAAAGAAATATTTATTTCTTAAGGTGCTTATTATTTTATTTATTTATATATATATTTTTAATGAAAAAAGAGTATTTGTATTATATAAGAAAAGCATATGGTACATCTAAACAAAAAGTAAAATATGTATAATAAATCTAATGAATACCTTTACCCCAAAGGTATACCTGAGGCATTAGTCAAGTATTTGAAGTGTATGCTCGCACTCCAGAGGTACATGTATTTATATATGAAATGTTGAAATATTATTTTTAAGAAATTGTTTTGAATATATTTTATGGAAATGTTTTGAAATACAAAGGTTGATTTTAAGAATATTTTTTTTGTATGTGAGGTATATTTTAGTATATGACAAAGTGTATATAGTATTTATCAACAAGCATTTGACGGATGTGTTTTAAGCAATAAGAGCAATGAGTAAACACCATATGTTGGTGACTTTAAGATCATGTCTGGGACATGGCGGGGCTGGTACGTATCTGTATAGTCGATGCCTGGGGCCAAGTGCACATTTATCTTGTAGATATAAGACCATGCCTAGAATATATGTATAGTTGTTGCTTGGGGCCGAATACATATTTTTGTCTAAGGTTTGGCAATTGAGAGAAATTGGCGAAAATGAGATATATATGCTTATTGGCTTAAGTGCTGATCACACTTAAGTCATCGTATGCATACTGACTTATTAAATTTCTTTCGGTATAATGATGGTCCACACTATATCTAATGTCATTATTATAAATGTGTAGTTTACTCTGATAATACTCTTATGATGAATTATTTCATGAAGCTGTGATATTATATTGCAGTAAGTTATTTTATTCTAATTAAGGTTATTGAGATCACTTGAGATTTTGAGATTATAATGTTGTGGATTATTTTATATAAATGACTTGCTGTAAAATATTTTTGAGTAACTTAATATTACTTGTTC
>CATIWM010133023.1:0-16287 GCA_949671775.1 Mallotus repandus | reverse complement strand
TAAATGTTTTATACGAGATTTCATATTAAATTGATTTAAGAAATTTTAAAGAGACTCGATATAATATTATCGAGAAAAGTAAATGATTTTAATAATCATAACTATTTTATTCTATTTTATTTTAGAAAGAATTTTAATAACTAGTTTTTAAAACCAGCATGCATTTTATAAAATTAATTCACTCAGTGAGGTCTGATTCCCCTCAATTTATTATTTTTCAGGATCTCACAGTTAGTCTATTAGTATTCCTCCTTTGCGCCGAGTTCGTTCTTCACCGACTACATTGTGTATGTTAATTTAGATTGGGTATTGTGTAATTAAATTATAGACACCGCAGTAGTGAAATTTCAGATTTGTATTATCAGTATTTTATTTGTACCTAACTTTTAAGTATTGTATCTGAACTGAAATATTATATTTAAAGAATATTGTTTTATGCTTTTATAATATTGTGCATTTATTATTTTATTGTTAAGTGTATCGTTTAATTCCGCAAAAATTTTTTAAGTCTTGCTACGGGATTCGGTTACCTTATGTATCCCCAATCTCTAGTGTCGGTCATGAACCTTCAGTTCGGGTCGTGACACTAGGATAGGGTACACTGATTACCAAAGGATTATAATTGTGGAGTTATCAGTACAGGCTGCAACTCAAGACTGGTTTATGTAGTCGATCCAGCCATATATGGCCACCATGGAATGGTTAGAGTTTAAAGAGCAATTTTTGAGGTATAACTGTCCACCTTCAATAAGGGACAATTATAGGTGGCAATTGTTGCATATAGCCAAGGGTGATCGGTCAGTTGAGGAATACACCCACGAGTTTCTCAGGCTGTCACATTATGTTATAGATATGATGTAGGATGAGAGGAGAGTAGTGGAGTTGTTTGTGATAGGGTTAGGCCCAACCTATGTTGGCATCCAGACTGAGGACCAGAGTTTAGAAAGAGTCATTGAGGAGGGTAGACAGCTGGAGAGACGACACATCAGGCATGGGACTATTCGTGACCCTCTTATGAGTGGCAGCAGTAGATCGGTAGTAGTTGAAGGGATTCAGCAACCTACTTTTCAAATAGCGAGTGTTGGCATTCAGACTACTGGTACCTCACAGCAGGGCTATAGAGGTCATTATGGGCATAAGACTGGAAAGCATAGTAGACAGAGTAATAGACCTATTAGATTTGGTCCTCAAGCCAGTAGTAGTAGCAGAGGTCAGAGCTTTGGGTACAATAGTATAGGCTCAAGGGCCAGTGCATGTCCTAACTATTGTAAATCCAATGGCTCTAATTTCATTTGCATAGATACAAACGTTTGCACCATAGCAAAAGCCTATTTTTGTTTTAAAACTTTTATTATTATTAGGGTGAATTACTATTTACCCCAATAATTTGCTATATTATACTATTTGGTCCATAAAATTTAAAATTTATATTATCTCCCCTTCTATTTTGCAAAATGAAAAATAATATGTTCTATCCTCAACTTTAGGTCTGTTATCATTCAAATCCTACTTTAAAAGTCATTTCAATTTTCTCTTTCAACTTCATAAATTATGTTCTATCCAATTTTATTTGAAAGATCTAATTGTATTTTAAAAATTACTTTTAGATCCCTATAAAATAAATTTGAAAGCTATACAATTTTTTCCATAAAATTTGAAAAATACTTTGAAGTTTTAATTTTACCATTTTTGAAATAAATTTAAAAATTATTTTTCAAATTTTTACATAAAATTTTAACTTTTGTGTATCAATTAAAAATAATAATAAAAAAGTGATAACTTGTGAATGAATTTATTATATAGACAAATATTAATAAATATAAAAATAAATATAGTAAGTACTTTTAATTATCACTATAAATAATAAAAAAATTTGTTTTAAAATTTTTTCTTATTTCTAGAAAACTAAATATTTTTTTTATATTCTTGACTAATATTTTAATATCTCAGAATTTTCTCTTTTTTTATCTACTACTTTTTTGGTTTGATAAATTGATAAGTTGATAAGTAAATTTTGAAATAGTTAAACTTTAAGGATTTTTAGTGAAAATTAAAATTTATGAAAATATTTAGAAATTAATTTTTAAATTTATGTTAAGAGTGACAAAATTAGAATTTAAAAACACTTTCTCACATTTTATTTTTTTCTTATAGGAAAAGGAGGATAAAAAATTTAATAAGTATCAAATTTATTTTATAGGGTTCTAAAAGTAATTTTCAAAAATACAATTAGGTCCTTCAAATAAAATTGGATAGAATTGACACAATTCATAAAGTTGAAGGAGCAAATTAAAATAACTTTTGAAGTAGGATTCAATTGATAATTGACTCAAAATTTAGGATAGAACTGATGGTTTTTTCTTTGCAAAATCATACTATTTACCCCTTCCATCAAATTTTCCATCACAATTACCATTAATCGATATAACAATTATCTTTTAGTTTTGGTGAAAAAGTTGGTTTTATTAATTATTATTAAAAAAATTAAATCCACAAGTTAAACATGTGCCTAGAAATCATTAAAACATGCATTATTTAATTTACATAAACAAGAAAAAAATTATTATAAAAATTATTTATGAATTTTAATGGACATATATGCATATGTAGTAATATTTGGAGTGATCATTGACAAAATACTCATATATGGGAATAACTTGTCATTAGATTGACAATGAATGGTTATTACAAAAAAGAATTATTGCATTTAGAGTTTTTGGCAACCGACATACCGCCAATAATATTTTAGAATGATTAAACATATTTTAGAAGAATATTTTTTAATTACAAATATTTTTTTCAGTTTCACTTGATAATGCGGCGGCAAATACCGCATCAATTAGTGATCTCCAATATATTTGTCAACCAAATATTAGAGGAATTTTTTTTCATGTTAGATGTGCATGTCATGTTTTAAATTTATGTGTTTAAGATGGTTTAAGATCATTGGATATGCTTCTATCACCAATTAAAAAAGCAATTTCACTTTTATGGACACATCCATAAGTAATGAAATATTGGAAAAAATTTTGTAAAGAAAATGGTAAAAGGTCAAAAATAATTCCAAAAGATGTTTCAACCCATTGGAATTCAACCTATGAATTATTAAATGAGTCATTTGGATATAGAGATTTATTGTGCACATTTATTTCTAATAATGTGCATCAACTTCATTTATATCCACAAAATTGAGAGGTTTGCACAAAACTTTTAGATATTTTAAAAGTTTTAATGATGCAACTTATGTTTTAAGTGGTGTTTATTATCCCTCATCACATTCATTAATTAATTAAATGTTGCAACATTGTTGGTACAATACAACAACATGAAAATGATATTGTTTTAAAAGAATCAATTTTAATAATGAAATTAAATAGTTAAATTATTTTAAATTTATTCCATTAATTAATCTTGTTACATGTGTTTTTTATCCTAGAATTAAAATAGATGGCTTATATGATTATTTAAGTATATATTATGGATGTTTAGGTCTTATGGAAGATAATGAAATAGATATAGAATCAATAATTAATAATGTTAGAAAAATATTAGTGGATTTATTTAAGACAACAAGAAAGTGAACGAGACGAAAATGAAGAATTATTTGATTTCACAACCAATGGAGGAACGAGAACTTCAACTTTTGGTGTGGGAAGTGATTAATTATTTAAGGTAAAAAGAGGTCTAATCTTTTTAAAAAAAAAGGTAAGAGAACTATATAGCCTTTAATTCTTTTATACCCCAAGATGATACGTAGGCAACTTAATTTTTTGTAGAAAAGTTAAGTTTAAGCCCTTTAATTTTTTTAATTTTATTTTTTTTAATAAAGACTGGATCTCTAAGCATCAGAGAGTGCACCAGGGCATCCCAACTAGGTTGGCACACCCGTAGCACTAACATCATATGCTAAGAAGCTACCATTTATTAAAGAACAAAAAGAAAATACAAAAGAGCTCAAACTGAACAAGGGCAAAAAAAACAGAAAGAAAAAGCTGATGGAATTTGTAAGACTCCAAACTAAGAGCATCATTAATCATAAAATGATGACAACAAGGGGGATATAAAGTCCACCATTGACAGTGCTGAAATTGAAGACCCAAGGAAGCTAACTTGTCCGCAATTTTATTCCTTTCCCGATAAATATGGCTCACATGAACTTGAATGGAGCAAAGCTATGAAATGTAACATTCCCAGGTAGCACGAACATGCCAAGGAACAACAAGGCTACGAGATTGAAGTAAGTTGGTCATAGAAATGGAGTCAGATTCTATCCACATTGGAGAAAGCCGAAGTTTAGAAGCCTTATCGACTATAATTACCACGGCTAATAACTCAGCCTCAAATGCAAAACGAACACCCACCGAAGTAGCGAAAGAAGCAAGTGTTGAACCACTAATGTCTTGAAGAATGCCACCGGTAGCTGCTTTACCAGGTGCACCAAGGGTAGCACCATCAAAATTTAACTTAAGCCAACCAGCAGGAGGGCAAAACCAGATGAACGGAGTTACAACAGGCATGTGACGGGGGATGCTAGAAATATGAAGACGCTTTAAGATCATAAGATCAAGTTGAGTATTATTCATTTGACCCGATTTGAAATTTTTGCTGCTTTAATGGACTGACAGATCAATTGAAAAGTAGCTATAATTGGAATAAATGTTCCTTTAAAAATCATACTATTACGAGCATTCCATATATACCATATAGCAGAAAGAATGTTGACTCTCCAAAGAACAAAGAGTTGAAAAGAAAATTTGTGATTCATTACTGATTTAAAAAGATGAAGATTGCCATTAGATAGATCAAATAAAGAGTCAAATAAGCTTCCAAGCGCATACCAAACTGAAGTGGCATAAAAGCAAGTAGTGAAAAGATGATATAATGATTCAACAGCTCTATTATAAAGACAGTAATGTGAAGCCAAAGGAATTCCTTTGGACTGAAGAAAATCTATGGTGGGAAGCTTGGCATTCAGAACTCGCCAAGTAAGAAAAGAACATGATGGGGGCAAATAGTAGCGCCATACATCCTTGCCCCAGGCAACTTTTGGCAAAGCAATATGAAAATTATCATAAGTAACCTTATAGGTGATATTACCCTTAGGAGAGTAGCAGCAAACATAAGAGTCTGAATTATTGGAGGAGAAAACAACATTATTGATATCTGCAGCAATTTGAGGGAAAGAATTGTTGAAAGAAGCTGGAAGATGCTAAGAATCATCATAAAACACATCAAAGATTGTAGCTCGAAGACATTTAAAGTAAGAAGGAGGGATATCAATTTTATCCGCAATACGATATCCTAGCTAATTATCAAACCAAAACCTAAGCTTAAACTTAGCATTAACCACTCATTGGCAATTGTCTTGTAAATCCATATAATAGTGTCTAATGGAAGAAAAAAATAGATGAAGAAGTAGAATGAGGCTGCTTAAACATAGAAAGGAAATGACTTTTAAGAAAAGAAAAAATAAAATTGTTGTCATAAGCTACTCTCCAAGCCAGCTTACTCAATAAAGCTTTATTGAGCAAAGAAAGCTTTTTTAAACTAATACCACCTTCATCCAAAGGCACACAACACTACTCCCAATTCACAATAACAAGCTTCTTTGTTTTGACATCTCCCATCCAAGAAAGTTTCTAATAGACTTTTCTAAAGATTTGATTAATTGAATTAGCCACTTATAAACTATAAAAGAGTGAAGAAAAGAGTTGTAAATCACTAAATTAATAAGAGCCAATCGACCAACCATAGAAAGAGTGCTACCCTTTCATTTTTCAAACTTTGAAAGGATTTTATCAGCAATTACCTGCAACCATTTGCGTTTCAGGGCACCAATAAATAAAGGAACACCAAGGTAGTTAAATGGCAGAGAAACTCTTCGAAAGCCAGCAATAGAACATACAAAAAGCATTCAACTATTGGATATATGGTTGCCAAAAAAAAATTTAGTTTTATTCCAATTGACACATTAACCCGAAATAGCACCATAATTATCAAAGATGCGAACAATTTTCTGGACATTAGAAGTAGTGACTCTACAAAAGATTCAAACATCATCCGCATAGAACAGAGAGAAAGGCCACTAAACTCTACTTAGAGCATGCATAGGAACTATAAAATGCAAACTGAAAACCTGAATCAACCATTTGTTTAAAAAGTCATCGGTAAGACAAAATAATAAAAGAGACAAACGATTCCCTTGTTGAACACCACAGGAACAACCAAAGTAACCTTCATAGGAGCCATTAATGAGAGTAGAAATACGGGATGAGTGAAATATATTCATGATCCAATCACAAAAAATATTAGAGAAACCAAAGCTCCTTAAAACTGCAATTACAAAACCCCATTCCATAGTGTTAAAGGCTTTATGAATGTCAATTTTGATTGCCATATTGTTCCCAAAGTAATGAGTATTAAGCAAATTAACATATTTTGAAGTAGTAGCAATGCAATTCTCAATATTTTGGCCTTGAACAAAACCAAATTGACGAGGGTCAATAATTCTAGTAGTAATAGAAGCTAATCTATCTGCTAGAATTTTAGTGATAATCTTGAAGAGGAAATTACCCAAAATAATTGGTCAAAATTTATCAACAAAGTCAACATTCTGAATTTTAGGAATTAAAATCATAAAATTAGAATTAAGGCCAGGAAGAATAAAACCTGTGACAAAAAATTATCGGACTACTGAACAAACATCTCTACCAATAAAGTCCCAACAATTCTTATAAAATAAACCTATAAATCCATCTGGACCAAGTGCATTATGAGGGTCCATTGAAAAAACCACTTCTTTGATTTCCATATCTAAAGGAACACAAAGAAGATGATCATTGTCAGCATTGGAAACAAAATAAGGAATAAAATCCTGAACTAAAGAGTAATCATGTTGCACCAAAGGAGCTAAAAAAGGATTTGAGAAATAATCCATAATATGATCATGGATGATACCATCATCAGACACCAGAGAATCATTAATTATTAAACTGTGGATGCTAGTATGAGGATGACGTCTTCTGTCTAGAGAGTTTCAGTCACCCAGCTTAAGCCATTTAGCATGGCATTGATCTTTAGGCAAACTATATTTATTATTGAGATGGAGTTCAAGCCGCTGATGAGCTTTCAATTCTTGCAAATGAAGGTCCTCTGAAAAGATAAATTCCTTAATTGCCAATTGAACATCAACAAGGTGTTGCTTAGATAAAGAAATGTTCATCTCAACATGACCGAGAGTGGTCTTATTCCAGCTGTGAAGGAAAACCCAAAAGAGTTTAAGTTTGTGCATGAGAGCAGACATTGGATTTCCACTGAAACAAGAGAGCTCCAAAAACATTTAATATCCGAATGGAATGATGGATGATTAATCCACATAGAATAAAATCGAAAAGGCTTGTGCTTGGAGACTTGCAACTGGTTGTAATATAGTAAAATGGGATTGTGATCTGAATGATAGTGCGCTAGAGCAAAACATTCTATAAACCTCCACAAGCCAAGAGCATTAGAATTACAAAAAGCCCGATCAAGATGAATGTCAATTCGATGCTCACCAAACCTATTATTAGTCCATGTGTAGAAAGAGTTTCTAGTATTTAAACAAGTAAGATCACAGTTGTTCATAGCAGTAGAAAATCAATACAAGAGTGAGTGGAAGGAATCTGACCACCTCATTTTTTATGAGCTCCAAAAAAGGAATTAAAATCCCCTAAAACATACCAATTATCATAAAAAAACTATAAAAAGTTATTAAAGATTTCTCCAGAGAAGTTTGCATTTAGAAGAAAGCACATGAGCATGAACGCAATTATAAAATGCCATATAAAAATTTATAGTGAGTTGTTAATCTAGGTGGAGACTAAAATCTAGAGAGAAGTCGAATTATCTGCTACAAATGAGTAACCCAGAGCAAAAAAAAAACATAAATTTATACTTTTAAAATCAACCTTAGGTTTTGTAATATATAATGCATAAGGACAATGAGTCTTACAAAAATTAGAAAGGGTAAGTTGCATGGCTTTATTGCTAAGACCCCTACAATTCCAGAAAAGAACTGTCATTGAGGAGCACAAGAGTGTGCCCTAGTAATGGGCTTATGACCTGTCAGTATGATTTGCTTCATTGGAGACTATTTCTTTTTCACTGTTTTCCATTCTACAGGATTTTCAGTGTCATCATGATCAACCAAATCTGCCCAATTTTGAGAGCTAACCTTATCTAGTTCTTGTAAAGCCTACCCTTGTTGAGAAGTGGTTGGACAAGCAATGTCAGGCTATACCTGATTGACCTGTGAAGGTGGATCAGTGTTAAGTTGAGGAGATCAAGCCGGATCATTATTGGAAGAAGAGTATTTATGAGAAGAAATAATAATATCAGGTTTTACGGCATCCTGAAGGCTAGGGACTGCATTCTCAACCACATTCACTACCACAACTGAAGAGGATTTCTTTTGCCAAACTTTCCTTGAATGGGAACATCCTTATTTCTATTCAAGAGGGGGAACAGATGAATTTGCCTCATTTTTATGTGGTTTTGCCTCTAGCTTATACTAACGACAATCAGATGAGCCATGATCAATAGAGTGGCATGAACTACAAAATAATGGTAAATTTTCATAAGAAACATCGATATCAATTAGGTTGCCATCACAATCAAGAATTAGCTAATATTGTAAAGGAGATGCAAGATCAAAATCAACAAGGACCCTAGCAAAGTGGCCAAAATCTCCATCAAGAGTTGCCCGATCAATTCGTAAAGGGACTCCAATGTTACGTGTGATGTCTGCAAGTATCTTTGCATCCCAGAGTTCCCAAGGCAGTCTATAATATCATACCTATAGTTGAGTAGTTATGGATTTTTCTTTGTATGGATCAAAGCCAAGCGTCCAACGTTGAAGACGTAATATGCCAGGCTTAAGAGAAAGAGAGCCCCTACTCCATATCAACTCTTTATCATGATCGGAGGTGAGTACTATATGGAAAAAACTCGTCCCAAAGAGATTAGGCACCACTGTGATTTCAAGCTCCATAGAGAGGATAATTTTTCTTTGAGCTTAGCTAATGGCCAAGGTGATTCCTTTTTGCTTAACACAACTCTTCCAATTAACGAGTGTTGGCATAACAACAGACATTTGTGATAAAAATCAAAATTGATCTTCATCGCCTGATATGAACTTGGAATGGCAAAACACTGAGGATAATACACAGCGGGTTCAGTGACTCAGAGGCATAAGATTTTAATGGAATATGTTGCACTAGTCTAACAGGGGGAGGGTCGTTAGTAATATGTGCCTAAGGGTGAAAAGAAGAGAATAGGTCTACATGGCTGAGATAAGCGTCATCATAAGAGGAAAATCAATTCTTGACGACATAAGAATCTGGGTTTGCTGCCGGCGAAGGAGCTGACGACATGCCTAAGAGTTTTATCTAATTTAATTTATTAATTCATTCTTGTAAATTTTTTTTTATTTGAACCAATATTATATATACACTAAGTTAATATAATTTTATTTCAATATTTTTGTAACAAGTCAAGTATAATTTTTTATTTTTGTATTTTTAAGTAAAAAACAAACCTTATTAAGATGCCATAATAAATTCTTATTTCAACATTAATATAATTTATTTGTCCTAAAAATTAATTTTTTAATATATTATTTTATAAAAATTGAACCGAATCAAACTAGAACCAGAACCGACTGGTTCCTAAACCTTCCTTATGCTTGGTTTCGGTCGGGTTCCACTAACCTTGGAACTGTAAACCATCAGTTCATGAACTGGAACTGACGGTTCTGAACCGTGGCAAGCGCTAATAATTACTAAATCTGAATGATTCTAAAGGACTTGAGGGAACACCATAAATTCAGATACTTTAAGTTATATATAGCTATATGTGTTGTATTGTGTCATACAATGTCATTTTGAGACATTTTCTAGAATGTAATATATTATTTTATGAGTTTAATTACACCCGAACACGTATCATTGTGCTCTAATGTTCAGAAATGTACTTTATAAAAAACAATATTAAGAATTAATAAAATCCTTTCTTTCGTAATATGTTTGTTGGTGTAATTTGTATATCCCATTATTTAACCTTTACTTTGTTATATATGGCTTAATACTGTTAATTAATTTTATTTTCATTGCACCTACTCATGTTTCCTAGTCATTCATTGAGTAATTTCCTTACAAAATTACGCACACTTGTTTCTTTTACATTTCATCATAGGTGTTCGTATTTTAGTAGCTAGTACATAGTTATTATGGCTATACAGTGGACTTCCATGAAGTATGAGGTAACAGCGATTCAAATTGGAGATGTGCATGCTGTTGTAGCACACTTACCACTAAGTTGAGGACTTAAAAAGGGTTATTGGAGCATGTATTTCATCATTTATTTTATAATATATGTATAAACTGTACTCTTATAATTAAGTTCATGTAAAAGTGTAGTACCAATAGAAGAGTATATATGTAAATATTTTTATGTTATATTTGGTATTACAATAGGTAATGCCTCTACACTTGCCATCTAAGCAAATACTTGAATGTTGTATTGTTATTCACTAGAATTTTTGAGAGTATGTTGATTGCATGATTGGATGGAACCTTTATTAGCTCAGTGTTTAGGTAATGCTTCTTCCTATTGTAGCTACCATAAGCTGTTCTAATGGTAGTACGTCAGGAAGGGGTGTTACATGATCCTCCTTTGACCGGTCTACCTCCTCATAATTTTTAAAAATGAAACTTATAAATTATAAATTAAAAAACTAAAAATCTATAAAAAAATATCAAAAAGCAATTTATAAAAAAATTTAAAATTTTAGCTATGGATTTAGCCATTGCAAAACCTATTCTATTTTTTAATTTTATAACTTTAGTGACAAAAAAAAACCAATCCGCTGCTAAATAGTTGCTAATTAGGGACATGTACCATATAATTTGAGGACTGAAATTTTGCTATGGATTAATTACGGTCATCAGGGTATTCGTCGCTACACCATCGTTAACCTTTGCGACAAATTAGCAATTTTTTTGCTAATTATATTAGTGACCCACATTTCATCTACATGATGTATTTCGTCTCTAATCCATCACTACATTTTAGCGATGGAATTCACCATCACTAATTCACCTTTTTATTATAGTGTATATGTGTCGTTAGCAGCAATACAAATAATGTGTCACTACTAGTGACACTTTATAAAAATACTCCTAAGTATTTTTGAAATTATGAAAATAATAAATAATAAATAAATTAGGTACAAGATATGAATTTTTAAATCATGACATGAAGGGTTCATCATTTTCTTTTACATTTTTAAATTTTATTATTTTAATTAATTGTCCAATTAAAATAGGTGCTCTTGAGCTAATATATAACTTTTCCTAACTTATAAAACTAATAGGAACAAAACTGTATTTCTTTTAAAAAAATAATTTGCTCTTTAGTGCTAATAGACTCGCAACGTCTATCCATGTCCCTATTTCAAACATTAATGATGTGAATACAATGATTGGGAATTATTTTTTTTAAAAAAATCTAACTTATGTTACTGTTTTAGATTAATAATGTTGCTCATAGATTAGCTAATTGGACAATGACCCTTAATGATGATGTGGTCGCATTGAGGAAGTTCCTCTGTGTGTATCTTCTAATAGCTTATTTGCTTATTTGTTCTTGATTAATATTAAGGGCTTGTTTGGTATAAATGAATTTCACAAAATTTTGTAGAATTCATTTGGAATTCGAAATATTGTGTGTTTGGTTTAAATGAATAAGTTGTAAAATTCATTTGTAATTCCATGTTTTTAAATTTGTGAAATCCATTATAACTAGATAAAATTCTAATGAAATTGTTGAAATTTGCAAATGAATTTCACAATTTTTAAAGTTATATTTCTAAAATGATTAAAATATCCTCATTATTTTTATTTTTTTTAAATCATCTCTTGGTACCTAGATTATATATTTCTCTTTAGTTAACGCTCCTCTCTCAGTTTAGAAAGGAAAGCTATATCTCTCGTTGCTCAAATTGAAACATCTCTTTGCTCAAATTGAAACATCTCTTTGCTCAAATTTAAGGTACTTTCAACAAAGATTGTTAACAATTTTATCAAATTGATTAGGTTAGGTGTAAATAGAAATTTGAGAATTTAGGGTTCTTAAATTAGTGGGCATTTTTACTAATTGATTATTTCTTAACAAAATTAAATGCTGATGCTATAGGTTTTTGTTTGTGGGTTTCCTCTTATATATTGATTATCTATATTTTTCTTAAAACAAATTAAATATTTTGAGTAATCGTTACATGTGCCTCCAAACTGTTCGATGAATTGCCTAATAGAAATAAGTTATAGCATTGATAAATTTTTGTTCAATTATTATGACTGTTTTTAGAATGAATCTCTTATAATTTTTCATTTGTTTCGGCTTTTCAAGAATTAGCCTTTATCTAAACTAAGCAACTTGAGGTATGTTCATCTAAACTTGAAAGCTTACTAATTCTTTTGAGATTTCTTGAATTTCAAGGATTGTATGTTTTTCCTTTTACTGTTATATAATCAGAACTGCTCTTTTATTGGCTTTGTTAGTGCTTGAACTGTTTGTGAAAGCTAATGCTTCTATGATTGTTAGTGCTTGAACTGTTTGTGAAAGCTAGTGCTTCTATGTTGTAGATTTTCGTGTTTTAATTGACATTATTATTTTTATTTGGTTGTGGTTCAACAACCCTTTAATGCTAAGTTTATGTGGCTTAAAGTAAGAGCTAACATAAACAACAAAACCTGAATTCCACTTTAACAAAAAGGCACTTAAATCACGAATAACTCTACCCTTCAATTTTGGAATTTTCTCTGGCGCTTCTTTAAAGATCCTTTATGAGTGTTATTAATCTTACAAGAATTCCTAGGGCACAACTAACTGAATAAGACATACTATAAATAATAAAAAAATCAATAAAGAAGCTTAGCGTTGCAGCAAAGTGGCCATTCAGTTAGTGAAATGACCACTATTGTGGGTTGTGTAATGTGTGGAACCTAAGTAAATATTCATATGCATTAGGACAAGAAGGTGGTGGAGGCTATATATGAATATGGCCATATATGGACTAGGATATTTTTAAGGTGATTTAAATTTAGATAACATAGTTGGGGTTTAAAACTTTATTAGGAACTAATTAATTAATTGTATAACTGTACAAATAAAATTAATTAATTAATTAGCACTTTATAATCAAAACATAACTTATTAGGAACTTCTTTATTTTTTCTTATTTTCATTACTTGCTTTATTACATCATAGAATGACTAAAAATTAAATGGAAATCCTGTAATCCAATAACTAACTTTATTACATCATTGCTTTATTATATGTGCTTAATATATTCTTGGAATTATTATCAGCCAATATGAGAAACATTCATAAAAATTCAGTGACAACTTCTGTTGGATATGTCGGCTATTTAGCTTTTTTGCTTCGTGTTTATTGGTATATTGAGAGACCATTGACAAATTCTAATACTAGGAGACATATTGTTTGGCAAGAGTTAGTGTGGCAAGTGAAAAATAATCCAAATGCTAAAGACATTTTACATATGGGACCAAATGTATTTAGAATATTAGTCAACATCCTAAAATAAAACAATATACTTAGAGATACTCGATTTAGTTCTGTAGAGGAACAACTTGCAAAGTTTCTTCACATTTTAGCTCATAATATAAAGATTCGTATTGTGAACTTTTTCTTTCGTCGAAGTGGGGAAACTATAAGCTTTCATTTTCACCAAGTTCTTAGGGTAATCATACTACTAGAAGATATATTTTTAGTGCAATCGGATGGCTTGACAATTCCTCTAGAGATATTAAAAAGTGAAGGACAATTTTATCCTTATTTTCAAGTGAACATAGAACTTAAATTTTTTAAATCTTAGATTGTTTTTAGTTTTAGTAACAAATTACTGTATTTTTGTATAGAATTGTATTAGTGCTACTAACGGTACACATATTCAACTTAAAGTTCCTAAAGAATATGTACCAAGATATAGAGGAAGAAAAGGAATACCAACAATGAATATTCTAGCCGCATGCACATTTGACTTAAAATTTACCTATGTATTATCTCGCTGGGAAGGGTCAGCTTCAGACTCAAGAATACTTGAAACTCCTGTAACTAAGGAAGATAATCTGAGAGTTCCAAAAGGTAATTCTAGTTAGTTTTATATCATAACATTTTTCATTGCTAATTTAGTTAGTCTGCTATTAAACCAAAATTTCTAATTTCTATATAGGTAATTTTTTTCTAGTCGATGTTGGTTATCCTTTGAGATTTGGGTTCATTAATTACTCCATTTTAAAGTACAAGATATTATCTAAAAGAATATTCTCGTCATCCTTTTGAGAATCCAAAAGAGTTGTTTAATCTTCGACATGCTTCTTTGCACAATGCAATTGAAAAGGCTTTTGGAGTCTTAAAAAGGAGATTTCCTATTACAGTTAGTGGAACGAAGGCAAAATATAATGTTGATACAATTTCTGATATCATTGTTGCTTGCATTTTACATAATTTTTTCATGATACATGATCCATATGAAGATCTTTTACATGAAGTTGATAAGGATATAATGCAAAAAGACTATGAAGTAGATGATATTGGACGTATTGCTAAAGATGTTGACGTAAAACTAGGAGAAAAAATAAGAAATCATATAACTACATCGATGTAGCAAGATTATGTATCTAGATCCTAGGATTCTAGTATGATTTCAATTTATCCAAAAGAGATGGATAAACTCCTTGATCTTTTGAAGGAAGAAAAAGCAAAAGGAAACAAGGATGAGAAACAATTTAATAAAAAAGCTTGGGAGAATGTTGTTTCCACACTTAATTTGGAGTTTCAAAAGAATGGGAAAACAATTTATAAAGGAAAAGCATCAAAAGCCCATGAATTTTGCCATGGAACTTTTGGATAAAAAAAAAAGTGGATTTGGTTTGAATAACATCACCAAAAAAAAAATGGAAGCTATACTAAGTGTTTGGGAAGATGTTATTCATCTAATTCTTTAGCCTTTTTTATTTTTTTTAATGATATGCTTGTTTCTTGGCTTTTGGTTTGTAGTCCATATGTTATTGTTGTTGTTGTGGATAATTACATTTTAGTTAATTTGTTATTTATAGAATATTCAGTTATACTTATTAGTAGGGGTGGCCACAGTTTGGAACCGAACAGTTCCAATTCGAAGATTTATAGAACCGAACATGAACCATATACAAGACGGTTCAGGAACCGGCCGGTTACAATCTCGAACCGAATTTCGGTTCTTAAATTTTTTATTATTTTTTAATTTTGTAATTATATTTAAATAATTTAAAATATTGTAATATTTTTTAAAATAATTTAAATTAAGTAAAACACTAATGCAATTAAAAATTGAAGTGAATAAATTTTAAATAATAAATGAATTAAAATTAACAATGAAAATAATAGAAAAAATTAAAGGGCTTGAACTTAACTTTCTTAACAAAAATTAAGTTGCCTACGTATCCTCTTGGGGTTTAGAATAATCAAAGCCAACGTAGTTCTCTTACCTTTGAAAAAAAAATTTGATACCCCTTTACCTTATTAATTTAGTCGCTACCAATACCGGAAATTGCAGATTCCTCGGTTTCGGTTGTTGTCATCTCTACAAATTCGTCATCATCATCATCCCTCTTAATTTCTTGATCCCGTATAGCCGCTCTTGTCCAATCATCAACACATGTTTGAACTTCAAGTGGTTCGGGAGTCATATTTGAGTGTGTTTCATCCAAAATATTTCCTTCCGCACTAAAAGTTTGCTCAACAGCAACTGTTGAGATAGGATACGCTAAAATTTATTTAGCAATTTTGGCCAATATTGGGTATGTATTTTGATGTCGGCTCCACCATTCAAGACCTAGAAATTCTTTACCTGTTTTGTTGTCATCAAACTCAAAAGAAGTCATTAAATAAATGTCAATTTCAGGTGCTCCGGTTGATCCTCGTGGTTTTTTCTATCGTTCAAGTAATATACGATCTCCCACACTAAGTTTACCGGTTTCAATATTTTGAACTTGACATGTAGGTTGAGAAGAAGATGAAACATCACCATATTGCATTTTATAATCGTTAAATAATTCTCCTAAAAGTCTTCTAACATCATTAATAATATTATCAATATCAATATCAAATTCATCAATATTTAAAAATCCATAATAAATACTTAAATAATCGGCTAAACCATCTAATTTAATTCTTGGATAAAAAACA
>CATIWM010133020.1:0-27690 GCA_949671775.1 Mallotus repandus | reverse complement strand
AATCATGTGTGTGGCATGTGTTTTTATTTTAATTAATTGGTTAGTAAATTAGGGTTTCATTTGGTAAATTCAATTGAAATTAATGGTGGCTTTAGATTAATTTTAGGTTGTATGTAATTAAAATTAGGGTTAGAAAAATCAAATAATGTTTGTTTTTGATTTATTATTTATTATTTGTATTATTTAGGCTTGTTTTTTAATTTTTATTTGTTTTGGGCCCCAAGCCCACGTATAGGTTTTAATTCACTAATAAAATAGGCGTTTAAAATTAAATTTAGGTTTAATTAACTTTAAAATTAACTTAGGCCCATTTAGGTTCATTTAGATTTTAGGCCCATTTTTTAGTTAATTAAAATTAACTTGGACTTAGCTCAGTCCATTAATAAAGCCTTCTTCATAATTTGTAGACTTCAGTCCATTAATAAAGCCTTCTTCATAATTTGTAGACTTAGGATCATTTCATTTAATTAAAATTAATTACAATTAAGCCCACTAATTAATTTCTTTTTCTTTTAAAATTTAATAGACTTAAGCCCACTTTTAGAATTAAAAACAATAGATTTAGGCTCACTAATTATCAAAATATAGGTCCATTTTTAGTCCCATTTCACTTGTAAATAAAATATGTAGATTTAGTTAACTTAAATTAAAATTAAATATAGTTTAGATTTAGGGACATTACTCTTTGAATGCATTTTTTATATGCTTTTTCATGGATTGGTTGCCTTAGGGTTAGATGGATGATCAATTAGGGTTTAATGAAATTGCATTTAATTAGGGAATAAGATAGTAATTAATAAAATAATTCTAAATGAACACAAGACTAAAAGAAGTTGGTATTCCGTATCCAGAACTCCTGGTTGTGGTGCTAGCTTGTATTAGAAAATCGAGTTACCACCACTTTCTATTTGTCCCAATTATTACCCTGGGTGGCGACTCCTCATCTCCACGCCATGTCTTTGTGACAATGGTTAGTGTGTTTCCTAGAGCCCTGAGCTCAAACAGTGTCGCGGTTGCAATAAACTTGGGCGCGCTCTAAACCCCTCCATTTACAGGCCCCACCTTGCCATGGCAGGAAATGGAGTATCATGAACACAGGTTAACCCCCTGATCTAACTCTAGGGCCTAATCCTACAAAAAGAAAGAAGTGTTAACAGATAATGGTATTCAAAACAAACCTAATGAAAAGAAAAGAGGAGAAAAAATACTAGATCAGCACACCAAAAATCGCAAAACTGCCTGGCTCTTCGAACGGTCTCATCCATGCTCTGATACAAATACGTGAGAGCACAGCTAACCCAATCATATGTAGCCACCATGTCCAAATCTCTCAGCGGCATTAGAAATATCAGATCAATGGAGCTCGTTGTATCAACAAATAGTATAGTCCCCAGTAGGTAGACAAGAAAAAATCTCACCACTTGATCGATCTGGCAGCCAGTGGTAGCAGCCTCCACTCTTTCCCACGTATAGTGACTCCGAATAGAGTCAATCTTGATGGTGTGCATCCACTTTATATCTGGGACCATCCCTAGGAGAAGCTCAGTGTAAGTGACATGGTTGGGGGACATCTTATGTAGGCTTGCATCCAAAGGAACTAAATACCCTATACACAGAATCCCCATAACAGCAGCAAAAGAAACTAGGTCAAGGGTGAACTCACCGAAAGAGAGGTTGAATGTATGTGTGGCGTCAGACCATCTCTCCATCAAAGCATGTAAGGGCTGGTAGTCAGTCCGCCTCTGAGTATCTGGAAGAGTAAGGATAAAATCCATAAACCCGGTATCATGAATATGGGCCTTGATGCCATCCGGGAAACTGTCGTACCACAAGCGGGCACCATAGAAATTTCCATCACCCTTGAAAGGATGGGAATCGAGCTACAATACAAAACAGGGAGTTGAATTATTAGTTTAGCTAAGTAAATTTAAAATTTTGTTTTGAGTTTCTGGTGAAGAGGTGACCACCTCTATACGTAGAGGCGAATGTCCCATCAAAGGGACATCGCCTCCTCACTGGGAGGCAATCGCCCTTTTGTAATGGCCTAAACATGAAGAGGCGAACGACTCTTCTCCAAGAAACAATCACCTCTTCGAAGAGGCAACGCCTCTTCATGCCAAAAAACTGACACTTAAGCTCATTTTGTGCAATTTTATTCAATTAAATCAAATTTTGCTCGGTTAAATCAATAAACATGCATTCCTAAGTACTAACTCGATATTATTTCATGTTATTTGTAGGGAAAAATTGAAGAAATTAGACACTAACCTCTCTGATAGCTAATCCGAAGATATAGGATCACACGTTAGCTAAAAGAGGTACCTCGTTCCCAATATCGAGGCTAAAGTTATGTAGAGGATGTACTGGAGGTGGTAATAGGTCCCATGCAGGGAAATTTGGGGTCCATGCGGCATCCAAAACAGAGAAAGGTCAAAAAAGTGAAAAGGAGAATTGAGGGATAAAAGAGAGAGAATTCAAAAGAGAGGTGGATTTGAAAGGCAAGGAAGGGATCTTTAAATAGAAAAGAGGAAGGGTAAGGAGGGAAATCCTGGTGAGAAAGGAAGGAAGAAGAATAAAAGAGCCCATTGGCCAAAGGAGGAAAGGCCCGTGAAATAGGCATCCCTAGCGGAACCTAAAAATTTTTTTATTGGAAAAATGGAGAATTGTTATCTTGCATCTCGGGTGTATCCCAAAACTGAAATTAAAGAATTGAAGACTGTTTGATTGAAGCATCAATTAAAGATGTCTGGTCAGGTTTGAATTCCTAAAGTGCATCTTTCATTTTTAAGACATCTAGTCGGGTTTGAATCCCCGAAGTGCATCTCCCTATTTCAAGAGTGTTTGGTTTGAGGTTGGTTTAAATCCCCAAAGTGTGCATTTTAAAGATGTCTAGTTGGGTTTGAATCCTCGAAGTGCATCCCCTCATTTCAAGAGCGTCAAGTCGGGTTTAAATCCCTGAAGTGCGCATTTCAATAATGTTTGGTAAGGTTTGAATCATCGAAGTGCATCTTCCTTCTTTACCAAGTGACTGATCAGGCAATGAATCCCTGAAGTTCACATTTTAAGAGCGTCTGGTTGGGTTTGAATCCCCAAAGTGCACGTTTCAAGGATGTCTGGACTGGTTTGGGTCCCCGAAGTGCATCATTCTTACGGAGTGACTTCTTGCGTTAGAAAGACTCGAGGATCATGAAAAATTATTAATGAGTGACTGATCGGGCCAGGAAAACTCGAGGATCACGGTCACTTTTTCATCTTTTATTTTTACTGAGTGGCTTCTTACGTCAGGAAGACTCAAGGATCACGACAAATTATTAATGAGTGGCTGATCAGGCTAGAAAAATTTGAGGATCACGGTCACATTTTAAGATACTATAGTGAGTCTAAACTCGACATCTCGATTTTAAATTTTTGAGGTTGACGGCCTGAGCGAAGCTCAAAGGTCAAGTATGTCACTTTCATTATTTACCTCTTTTGTCACATGTTGCTTTTTCAAAAAATTAATTTTCTAAATTCAGTTTTTGAAAAACCAAGGGGGCAAACTGTAAGCACCCCAATGTGAGGCCCACGGTGAAAGCCCGATGATGAGATAAGTACGGATTTTTAAATGCAAGAAAGCCTGAAGATTTCTCTGAGAATGGGTAGCCCAAAACCCCTATTTAGGCCCAAAAAACTCAAACCTAAATACCTAAGACCTTATCTGAACCCAAAAAAATAAACCCAAGCCCATAAGCCCTTTGACCCGAAGGCACAAGCCAGGCCTGGGTCAAGGAGGTGACTGCCTCTTCATCCCAGCCATCAGTGAGGCGACGCCTCTTCAAAGATTGAAGAGGCGTCGCTTTATCACTAACCGACCTACTTTACATTAAATGCCATTTACGGCTGGTTTAAGTGAAGAAGGGCCCACATTTCCCATAGCTCAAGATTTGGATGTGAAACAAAGACTTTCTAGACCAAATTAAGCTTGGAAAATGGAGAAGTAATGATGAAAAACACTAGGTTGGGAAATTAGTTTTGGTTTTGAAAAGGGAAGGATGGAGGTGGCAGAGGCAATAAATGAGGGTGGTGAGGAACCATAAAAGGGGGATTTGTTTTGGAAAAAAAAAAAGGAAAGGGAAAAGGATGTTCTGAAGAAAGGGGAAGGAAAAAAGAAGAAAAAAAATAGATGAAGAGAAAGAAGGATTGAAAAACCAAGCTTAAGAGTCCATTCCTTTGAGGAAGAAGAGGGGACCTTGCATTCAATACACTTCAAAGTCATCAAACAAAGCTTTGAGGGCTTAGTTAGGAGCTTTAAGCTAGCTTCAATCAATGAGGATCCCTTTTTTAAGCTTTCAAATATGAATTTCATATAAAATTTCATTTCTTACTTGATTCTTGCTTTATTTGTTCCTTGAAGTTCATTGTAGATTTAAGTTTATTAGCATCAAAATTTATCTATTTGACTTCATTTTAGGATTACTTATATTTTAAGTAATATGTAATATTGTTGTACTCTATTGAAGAGACGACGTCTCTCTTCGTGATGTGGCCCCACCAGAGTCATGCACAGGTCTGATTCATTTTGGTATCCTTTTGGTTTATTTTCTGTTTTTAATACATCTTTGTTGTCTTGTATCTTCCATATTGTATAAGATTACTATGATATTGGGTATGTTCAAATAATCAATTTGTGTATAGATTAATTTTCATGCCTATTTTATGCAAATTGAATTTAATTTCTTTTGTAAATAAAATTCTTATATTGAAATGGAACTAAGCATTGTTTGTTGTAGGGATCTCTCAATGATTTTTAATCACTAAGTAGTTAGTGTATTAATTAGTCCTTGAGAGGTTTTATTAGAATTTATTATCGTTGTAATTGTATAAAATGTTGTAATCCTTAATACCCTCTCCCAACTTATTTGGAATGAATGGTTGTAAGTTATTATTATGTGCAATGAATGCTCGGGTTATAAGCATGAAGAGGATTAATGTGCAAAGTTGGTAATTGTAAAAGTGGAAATGAATGCGATTCACATTTTAATAAGGAAATGATTTAATAATCCAAGATAATGAAATACGAAACACACATGGAGGCCAACCGAAAGGTTAGGTGGGCATTCCAAAAGCCCATACCTAGTTTCCAAACCCTGTCTCTGAAGACAATTGCTAGGTACCTCCGTGGAATCTAGTTGCTGTAAAGTGTGTCCCGGTTTTCATCTGGGTGGCGACTCCATCTCCAATATTGGCCACAACCCCATCTTATATTTCCTAATAGGCCTTGAGCTTGCACAGTGTTGTGCTCGCCCACAATATAAATAAAAAGTAAACATTTTTAACGATCACTATTAATGAAAAAATATTTTTTATTTTTTAAAATTTTTTAGAAAAATTAAATATTTTTTATATTTTTTATTGATATGTTTAGTAGCTAAAAAATCTTTCTTTTCTTTCTTTATTTAATACTCTTTTTTTTAACTCAATCCCCAACAGAAAAAGTTTTCAAATAATAATGTCGAAAGTCAAAAAATAAATTTTAGAATAATTAAAATATAAGGCTTTTGAGTGAGAAATTAAAATTTTATGCAAATATTTTAAAATTACTTTTTAATTTATTTCAATTAGGATAGGATTAAATTTGAAAGCTTTTTTTTACATTTTTCTTGTAAAAAAATAGGATAAAAATTTTAATAACTATCAAATTTATTTTATATGAATCTAAAAGTAATTTTTGAAAGTACAATTAAATTCTTAAAATAAAATTGGATGAAATTGACACAATTTAAAAAAATTTTAAATATAAAATAAAATAATTTTAAAATAAAATTTAATTAATAATTAACGTAAAATTTAGAATAAAACTAATATTTTTTCCCTTTTCAAACAATAAAAATATGTGGTTGTGCTAATTTCTATGGGGTTTTTATTTGGTAATGATAATATGTATAGAAGCAGATTGAGTAGTATTGTTACATAACAAAATGAAAAGTTGAAAAAGGATTCCATTTTATTTAGGGACAAACTGGGTTTCTATTGTAACGATATGGAGTGTTTGTAATGGAAATTCCATAGTTTTTCAGCTGCTATATCTTAGCATCTATCTTTACTCATTACATGTTTCATTTATGTATTTTATTTTATTTTTAATTTTCAATCATATATTCACTGATATTAAAAAAAGCAAAGATTAATGTCATGAGCTACAACACTAATTTAAAATATAACATATGTATTTTAAAATAAGACTTTTTTATATTTTTTATATAAAAACATTGTAAATTTTAATAATTTAATATATAAATTTTTAGAGGTGAATATTGAATTATGAAAAAAAATATTTGTCAAATTTTAAATTTAATGACTTTAGAGTTCAACTTTTAATATGCATAGATAGATTATATCTTATAATTGCTAGGTCCACTACATTTATCATCGTGCTTGAAAAAACAAATATACATCTCATATTTTGGATGTCAATGTTTGAATTATTGATTAAGATTTGCAAGAGATTTTTTGTTTGAAAATCACATGAATCTACATTAATAAGGGTTTTAAAATAAAACAATGACACATATAAAAGATCAATTAGTTAAAATTTAAATAATTTAGTAACATTTTATTTGAGCTTTATCACATGTGCTGGTTAATATATAATTTTTTTTGTTTGAACTACTAGCATTGAGAGCTCAATGTTGATATCAAATTATGCATAGTTTTAGGACCTCATTTTGCATGTATTTATACATTATACATAGCATTTAGGGTAGAAAAGCATATAAAATTAGATATTTTATATTTTGCTTTATTTTTCTAGAGAAAAAGAGTTTGGAGGTGATTTGAGGAAAGAAAAGGAAGAAAAGTGGAAGAATGAAGCAGGGTGCAGCAGAGCAAGCCATTGTTGTGATCGCAGTTGGATGTGCAATTGTGGACAAGCCCAGTTCAAGCCCAAGTGATGTCGAGCCTTTCTCGAGCATGGTGGATGCGGGATCATGGGTTCCTTCTTAGCCAACCTTTTGTTGTGAGCGCTGATTATGCGCAAGCGCGACCCTTCATGAGTATCACTTTTGTCGCGAGCGCGACTTTATTCACGAACGCGGGCAGTGTGTTTCCAACAAAGAACATGTTGATGTGTACGTATCCTAGAGAGAAAATCCAAGGGAGGTAAGGACATGTTCTAGAAGGGCTAAAAAGGATAAAAGACACGATTTTCTTGGGGATTACATAACATTCCATTCTACACACACTCTCTCATACTCATAAGGAAGAAGACACCAAGACGAGAAGAAAAAAAAACCAGAGGAGAAAAAGAAGCTAGAGAAGAGAAGATCCATCTATAAAGATTAAAGTTTCTTGGAAATCAATCTCTTCCTCTTTTCTTGTTCTATCCTCTTATGTGTATATTGAATATTTAATGATTAATTTGATAGCCATGTGTGGCAAATTATTTTTATGTTGTTAGAATTTTGGAAACCCATTTTATTTAAGTTCATTTAATCTATTAGTTCTTATTTATAAGTTGCAAATTGTGTTTGTTGACCTTGTTGTGTGATGTATTGTGGTCGAATGCATCCTTTGTTTGAATTCATACATTGCGAGATGGTGGATCCAATAGACCCACAAGCACTTGTTAGATCTTCTAATGACTTGAGAAAGGTTGAATAGATTTAATCCTCCATAAGTTTGTTGAATGCCTCTTTAGTTAGATATAATATTGTTGTATGATGATGATGAGAATTAAGTTGTACAATGAGATTTGATTGATGCTTATTAGTGAGATTAACCTTGCTCAAGAGAGATTGTTAATTCAGTTTATGAAAACTTGAGGTGTGCATTAAAACTTGAACTAATATGTTATTTGTCTTAATAATAATGTGTTGTACAAATCTCCCAACAGCATGCCTTTTTCATTGATTATTTTCCTATTATTTTGATTTACATTAGCCTCATCTACATCCTTTAGTTTAATTGTTAATTTGTTTATTTACTTGCTTTGAACAACAAACCATTGATAACTTTAAACATATACAATAGAGATTAATAGGTGTTTAGTCCCTAATCCCTGTGGAGACGATACTCAGCTCACTACTATATTACTTGTTCAACCCGTGCACTTGCGGATATCAACAAGTTTTTTGCGCATTTGTCGGGGATTGACGAAGCTAACATCGCAATTGATCAATATTGTTTTGGATTAGAGCATTTTATATTTTTGAACTTTATAACCAATCTAGGGTTACAGGATGAGTGTTTCTATAAATACCAAAACCTCTTTGATAGGAGGGGAGGCTTTTAGGGTTTTATAATTTTTCTTTGCTTTCTAATTTTTAGTCGTGAACCAAAACACACCCACTCTTCTTGATTTTTTATGTACTTTTTTAGTTCTTGACCGATACTCAGATCCAAATAAATAAAAAATCATAGGCAAACACAACAAAAGCCATATGCTTTCATCAATGGTGATCACCTTCTGAGGGGCAATCAATACTACATCCTATTCTCAAATCTTCATCTCCTTCTTCTTTTTATTTTGATTTTGATTTTATTTTTTATTTGATTTTTGTTTATTATTCATTAATTAATTTTTATTTTGTTTATTTTTCTATTTTCATGATGGTGGGAGTATCCTAAACTGTGGAGTGGTTTGACCCATGGAGAACCCATGAAGATCCATGGAATGCCATGGATTAAATTTTGTATTTTAACATAGATTTTAGATTTTTTTTATTATTTTGTGTTATTTTATTTATTCAGCTTTATGGGTTGTATTTAATTTTAATTTTTAATTTGTACGTAGGAATTGTAACAGCGCCGGTAGTGGAAAAATAGTGAAATCCTATGTGTGTGGCATGTGTTTTTATTTTCATTAATTGGTTAGTAAATTAGGATTTCATTTGGTAAATTCAATTAAAATTAATGTGGCTTTAGATTTTAATTAGGGTTTCATATGAAATTTTTTAGAATTAGGAAAACATGTTTTATTTTATTTTATTTTATTTCTTTAAATCTGTTTTATTTGTTTGTTTATTATTTTTAAGTCATTTTGTTTGTAGTTTAATTGGATTAGACTTTTAAGGCCCATGATAATTTAAGTTAATTAGTCCAACTAATTAGATTTAGGTCCTTTTAATTAATTAATTAGCTTTTTAGGCTTAATTTTGTAACCCTAATTAAAATCAATGGTGGCTGTATTTAATTTAGGTTGCATGTAAATTAAATTAGAGTTATAAATTACAGTATGTTTATTTTAATTTGCTATTTGTTTTGTTTTATTTATTTAGGCTTGTTTTATGTTTTTTTTATTCGTTTTGGCCCCAAGCCCACGTTTAGGTTAAACTTATTAACAATGGGCTTTAAAATTGATTTTAGGTTTAATTAACTTTAAAATCAATTTCGGCCTTGTAAGCACCCAATTTCGGGATGACTAGAGAATTGATGCGAAATAGGACTCCAATGATGAAAATTTGTTGCAAATAGATCTCTAGTATTTGAATTTCAGATCCTAAGGCTTGATTGCATTTTTTACGGACTAAATTGAAAAGTCTCTTTTTCTTTAGGGGTCTTTTTGTAATTAAATGTTAAAAAAATAAAAAAATAAAAAAATGGAAGAATGGATTTCAGATTGGAAATCTAGAATTTCGATCGGAATTATGGATTTCCGACCAGTAATCCGATTTTCAACCGGAATTCCAGAATTCCGATCAGAATTTCAGAATTCTGATCGGGAATCTACAATTCCGGTAGGAATTCTACACTTCTGACCAGACTTTGGCATTTTTTTTATTTTTTGAAATTAATTATTCAAATTTTGATTGGTTAAAAATTAGTTTCCAAAAAATAAAAAAAAATAAATAAATAAATAAAGTTTTATCTTAAATTTTATCTGTAAATAAATCAAAATTTTATCATCCCCAACGATAAAGATAAAGTCTTAATCGTTTGGGATGATAAGGATAGCATGGGTGTTAATCTGATGGGAAATAAAAAGAGAGGAATGAAAAACAAAGAGGAAAAAGGAGACACAGAAGGAAGGGGGAGGAGAAAAAAAAGGAATGAGAAAAAGAACGAAAAAAAGAGAGGAAAAGTATGGAAAAGGAAAAAGAGGAAAAAAAAAGTTTTCTTTTCTAGGAAAATTGTGGGAAAGTCTCTTTTTCTTTAAAACAAAAAAAAGTTCTTTCTTTCAAAAAATTTTTGTTCGACGGCTCTTTTGAAAAAAAGCAATCAAAGCCTGGAACTGAGAACATCAATATAGCAGAAATATTCAAACGGTGAATTAAAGAAAGCCTCTGAGGAGCTAATCAATATTGCATCTCTGCGTTTGATCCTTTCCTTTTACTTTATTTATTTTCATTTTTTATTATTTGTTTTTTTATGTTTATTCTAATCAGTTTTTGATTTTTTTGTTTTGTTTCTTTGATTATGGTGGTGAAAACATTCTATACCATGGAGATGGGATCGAACGGATTAGATCCATGAAGGTCCATAGAATGCCATGGATTAATCCCTGTTAAAATAACGTAATTTTAGGTTTACTTTATTTTCTATGTTTTAGTGGTAATTGCGTTGTGTATTTATTTTTCATTTTTGGGCATGTAATTATTATTGTACGTAGGGATTGTAATAGCCCCAGTAGTGGGAATATAGTGGAATCTTTATTTTTCCTGCACTTAAAATTAATTAATAAATTAGGTTTATTTGGTAAAACCCTAATTAAAATCAATGGTGGCCTTAGATAAATCTAAGTTGTATATAATTAAAATTAAGGTTAGAAATATCACAGAATGTTTGTTTTTGATTTGTTGTATTTATTTTCATTATTTTGGGCTTGTTTTTTTAATTTTTATTTGTTTTGGGCTCAAGCCCACATGTAGGTCTAACTCACTAATAAAATTGGCCTTTAAAATTAAATTTAGGTTTAATTAACTTTAAAATTAATTTAGGCCGATTAGGTTAATTTAGATTTTAGGCCCATTTTTTAGTTAAATAAAATTAATTTAGACTTAGCTCAGCCCATTAATAAAGCCTTCTTCATAATTTGTAGACTTAGGATCATTTCATTTAATTAAAATTAAGTCCACTAATTAATTTTTTTTTCTTTTAAAATTTAATAGACTTAGGCCCACTCTTAGAATTAAAAATAATAGATTTAGGCTCACTAATTATCAAAATGTAGGCCCACTTTTAGTTCCATTTCACTTGTAAATAAAATATGTAGATTTAGCTAACTTAAAATTAAAATCAAATGTAGTTTAGATTTAGGGACATTATGCTTTGAATGCATTTTTTATATGCCTTTTCATGGATTGGTTGCCTTAGGGTTAGATGGATGTTCAATTAGGGTTTAATGAAGTTGCATGTGATTAGGGAATAAGATAGTAATTTATAAAATAATTCTAAATGAACACAAGACTAAAAGAAGTTGATATTCCGTATCCAGAATTCCTAGTTGCGGTGCTAGCTTGTATTAGAGAATCAAGTTACCACCACTTTTGATTTGTCCCAGTTATTACCCTGGGTGGCGACTCCTCATCTCCACGCCATGTCTTTGTGACAGTGGTTAGTGTGTTCCCTAGAGTCCTGAGCTCAAACAGTGTCACGGTTGCAATAAACTTAGGCGCACGCTAAACCCCGCCGTCTACACTACCACTAATATGTCATCTGATTTCATAATATGGGTACTTTTAAAAATTATTTTATGTCGTTAGAAGCCACAAAACCTGCTTACAAACTCGATATTTGCCATTGTACTTATCTGTTATGTCAGTAGGAAAATAATTTATTATGCAGTACAACGAATCATGTTGAATTATATACTTGAAGAAACAAGATGCATGTGATGATTACTTTTAGATATGCTTGTAATAAAGAGGATTTTTAATAAAGAGGATAAGATGTGATGACGACGCATGTTATATTGATACTGCCCTCCCACTCAATCAACGCAACATGTGTTGCATTGACAGTGTATTTGTTACATTACCGATTGAGATGCCTGTATTTACAATTTCAAATTTTTTGTACCCAATGTTTCACACTTAAAAACATATTTCACCATACCATTAGGGGGTTTAGGGACACATTTAAAAGTTATGTCTCGTATCATTAAAAAACTAATGAAATCGAGCTGTGATCGAGTTTATTAATTTGTTCAAATTCAACCTCAAGTTCATATCGGGTTCATATTTTAGAAGATCGAGTCTATCTCGCGAGCGAGGCGAGATGGAAAATATAGCATGTAGAATTTCATATTATACTTGGTAATTTATACTTTATTTTCTTACTAATAAATTTATATTATATAATTTTGTACTTCATATTATATATACTTCATAATTACATTTTGATTTACTTAATACAAGTACTAATTTACTTAAAAAAATAAGTTACCATCAAATTCAAATAGTATTTCATAATGTCTGTTTAATTAATATTAATGCTAACTAATGTAAATTATATTTAACATTTACTAATTTTATTACACACAATTTTTTAATCGAATTAAAAATGGTAATTGCATGATAGTATACTTACTTAATGATATACTTTATATTAAGATTATATGATATTATTATGCAAAAGTTGTTTGTATTGTATTTAACTTATTTGTACTGTTGTATCATTTTATTTTTAGGGATTTAAGTTTTATAACTATTGCCATATATAATTGCAATTATGAATGGTTAATGTAAATTGACTATATTATAAACATCATGTATTTTCCATTACAAATGTATTTATAGTAATACATATACAATACGTATAGAGTTATTGAAAAGCAAATGAGAAATCATTCATAACTATTAACTTGCAATCATCATCAAATATATGTGTAAATACATTAGGTGCTCACTTATTATCGGATAACTTTCACAAATTGATTTTATCGTAGTAACAATTATTTAGTTGAAATTAAATTATACTATTCATTTTTTATACTTAGCAGTAGTTATATCATTTCTCACAACTAAAGTTATACATATGATATAATCAAGCTTAAATACTTTTAATTTAAGTTGATTTAGTTAACTATTAGTAATTTTTATATTCATATATTCAAATTATTAGAAAAAAATAGTATTCCCTATTTATTATAATTTCGAAGAAAAAAATCATTAAACAATAACATTAATATATTTTATTATCCCTACCTAATTATTCGACAACTAATGACTTCCATATATCAGCAAATTATTTTACTGAGGTTGCAATTAACTACATAACAACCTATTATGTCATAACTATTTTTTTTCTTTATTTACTTGATATGATATATGTTATGAAAAATATTTGATACAAATTAACTTGTACTTAATTACATAAATAAAACATTTGATACAATTTAATTGTATTTAATTAAATATATAATATGTTTATTTATCATAACAATACATAGTTCTATTTTAAATTATGCAATATATAATTACAATAACATGTTTAAAAGTGTACTATACAACATTACATTTTACTCCAAAATAGTTTAGTTGTATATAAGGTACTTGTACTATTTTTTATAATATTTATTTTTAAAAATCAGTTTACTTCTAATTCTTTTATTATCTAAAGAAAAATTAATAAATGAATTGTCACATATTTATTGTTTGGTGAATAATTATTTCTATGAATTTCATTGTTATGCATATAATAAACTTTATGTTGTCAATAAACGAGCATAACATGTATTGCAACTTTTATACAATAAACTATATACAGTGCATATCGTGCTGAGCTAAACATGGGGTTGAAGGATCAATTGTGCAGAGAGAAGCGTCAATTCCTATGTTGTAATGAGGACGAAATGACTGTATTGTAGATTACAAAAGTGTCATTTAATTATAAGTATACCATTACATACACCTTTATACATCAAACAATTACATTTTCTATTTGAAAATCGTATACCATTCCATATACGTTTATACATCACACAATTATTGTTTATATGGTGGTTCTTTTACCTAATTTTTTAATCCCTGCTAAATGTCACGGTCCCCTATACATCGCAGACTAAATGGCACGGTTAAAAAAATGTCATGGGCCCCAACTTTGATCGTTTTTGGTTTTAAAATGATCTCTAAGGTGATCTACCATAAGATTCATTAATTGCTCTCATATGGTGAATGGTGATATTTTATTATCTATGACTTGAAGGATTAGCAATATTTATTCATATTTCTTATCAAACTAATGACATCTTTTCATCCAACCCTATTTATTATTACCATCATACTGATTAATCATACTACAAGCCATCTAACAGGTATGAAATGTGTGGGTATATATTTGTCCATAGATATTGTATTTGAGTAATGTAGTATGTAGCGGGTAAATATAAAATTGAAGTGGTCCCTAGTGCCAGCAAGGAAGAGTATAATCTGCATATGTACTAATAGGGTTAAATAGGTAATTCAACTATAATAAATAATACACTTTTGTCTTAAAACGATGTTGTCATATGTTTTATGTTGTCAAATAATTTGTTTCGTTACTTTTAAATTATTTACACAGTACATGACTAAACTACATCGTTTAGTCATAAAACTACATTATTTTTAATTAGAGTTAAATGAGATTATTTATTTGAATTTTAAAATAGAAATAGTAAATTATAGTTATTTAAAGGACAAATTACTAAAAGGAAAAATAAGTAAATGATTTTTTAGATATTTGTTGTTTGGTCACAAATTATCAATACAAATTTAATTGTACTACATATAATAAATATAATGTTGTAAAATAAATATTTGTAAATCGTAAATGAAATTAGTATAGTAAACTTACAAAAATTATGCCATTTAATTATAAAACTACATTATTTTTAATTAAAATCAAATCAAATAATTTCTTGAATTTTATAAATAAAAATAATAACTTTCCAATAGAATAACATCAAATTATATCTCAATATAATTTTCCACGTATAAATTATTTTCACACTCCACATGTTTACATTTACAATTAACAAGTACAAAGACTTGCAACCATGTCTCTATTATGTTTACTGCTCATTTTTGAATTAATAAATATATATTTGAAGTATAAATTAACTTTTATTACTCTTTGTGTGTGTGTGTATATGTATGTATGTATGTATGTATGTATGTAACTTTAAAATGTTCTTATAGCAAGTATAATTTGTATTGCAACCTTTATAAAATAAACTATATACAGTGCATATCATGGTACAATGTGAGATTTGAGACTTAAATGTGCGGTTGAAGGAGAAATTGTGCAAAGAGAAGCAACAATTCCTGTGTTGTTAGGAGGGTGAAATGATTGTATTGTAAATTATAAAAGTGTCCTTTAATTGTATATATACCATTACATATACCTTTATACATCAAACAATGACTTATTCTATTTGAAACTCTTATACCTTTACATATACCTTTATACATCAAACAATTATTTTTTATATGGTGGTATTTTTATCTAATTTCTTAATCCCCACTAAATTTCACAGTCCACTTTACATAGCGAACTAAATATCGCAATCCGCAAAACGTCGTGGGCTGCAACTTTGATCGCTTTTGGGTTTCAAATGATCTCTAAAGTCGTTGCTATTATATAATAAATGGTGATTCTGTATTATGCATGAGTTTCTGAATTTGCAATATTTATTCATATTTCTCGTCAAACTAATAATATCTTTTCCTCAAATCCAACATATTCTTAGCATTATACTGATTAATCATACTTCAAGTACTCTATGAGGTATGAGATGTATGGGTCTATATTTGTCCACAGATAATGTATTTGACTGATGCAGTAAGTAGCGGGTAAATATAAAATTGAAGTGGTCCTAGTGTCAGCGACGAAGAGTAGAATCTGGTATGTTTAATGGGGTTAAAAACGTATTTGACCTATAGTAACATCAAATATACAGTAAAAGGGAAGCCATAAATTCCTAATCCTGTAATCTTATTCATAATTGCTTAAATCTAACAGTTATCGTTCTTTCCCTTGCATTCTCTCTTTTGCGTTAATTATACCATTTACTTGTTCGGTGATTATTTAGTGTTCATCTATAATTTGGCGGTATAGTTCCATTTTTTTAGCCATATAAGATCGCCTTCCTTCTCCAAATGCGACATTCATGTCATTCTCCCTAATTATCCTCAACATCAATAGATGTCTTCAAATTCACTGGCATGTCCCTAAGGTAGACATGTTATTCATTGCCTAATAGTTCTTAATAATCTCAAATATAGGTATTTGAATGGAGATTGAAGATGGTGTAATTAAAATAAACAGTCCAGACTGTACAATATTAAATTTACTACAACTTTATTTATTTTAATTACAATGATTTTTTTATTGTTGGCACAAGTAAGCAAGCTTCCCATCACATAACAAGGTAAAGGAAAAGTAGTCTCAATGTATTTTTATAGTTGTCACCAACTATTTGATATAATGCCCCTGATGAAAATTGTTTGTTTAATTACTTTTCTAATTTTATTTTGATATTATTTCATTTTTTTAAATCATATTGTATGAAATCTCGTGGTGTTCATATATAGAAATTAAATTCCTAATGGCAGGTGATATGAAATCGCAATTGATCTGATATTAAAAAAGTTTGTTTTTCGTCACTTAAGGATAATGGCACGAGTTTGAGTCTAAAGTTAGTCCAGGTTGTTGTAAACATTGAGAAGGTTATGGAATATAATTAGAGTGGTTTTTTATTAAACCGGTTGGTATAGGGTGGGAAGAAGTTAAATAATGCTGTGGGATGCAAGGGTCAGTCAACTGGAATGGGTGGCTACATTGTGTTTCTCGTGGTGAGTACTATATGTGCAACTGAAAACCAATGATTTAGATATTAATTTAACTATCACAGCAACCCGCCGTAACATGTTGGCATAATTTAAGTATAATTTACATAATCAGTGACGAAGCCATCATAGTATTTGAAATAAGGAATTGCTTTTTGAAAAGGGGTGAAATGAAAACATTACTTCAAAGTCGAGGAAAGGTTTCCAATGCGGTACGTTGTTGAATTGTTACCTTTTGTTTTGTCTGACATATGTGTTACGTTTTATTTCTTCAATATAAAATTACTTATGAAATTGATAATATATGCATGCAGATTGTTAATGACCTTGCAAAATTCCTTCCGGTTGTTGTTTCCTAGAGTGTCCTTGGCAGGAGGATTATTGTGCTTCCACCAAATTTTGTTGTACTGTACCTGGTTCCAAATGCTTACAATTTGTCAGTCTATTTTATCCATTTATTTGCTTAAATACAAAAAATTAAAACAGCAAGTATTAAACTTTTTTTAACTAATTTATCTCTGACTTTAAAGCACCAATATTGTTTGTGTGCACCAAAGCAAAAATTTTATTTATTTTTATTTATTATCCTATGTCTACACGTTTTAGTTGTTTTCTCTTGAAAATTTATCTATTTCATGTTAGATTGGATCTTCCTTTTGTTTATATCGTTTGATTAGGTTAATATTTATTGCTTGATTTCATTTGATTTTATCATTAATCCAATCATTCTATTTCATTTTAACCTTGATTGTAATAATAATATGCATTATTTTTATGATTTCTATTGATTTGATTTTATTCATTTATTTTTGTTTAAGGTTGAAATAAGTGATATTATATGCTCTTAAACTGTTTGATAAATTGGCAAAGAGAATTATGAGTACAGGGAGCTGAAGAAATAATTGGGTGTTCTTGGATGTGATATGTTCCTTTTTCAGGTGGAATTGCCAAAAGCGTAGCCAAAATTTAAAACAACATATCTTAGATTTACTAGTACTGTAGACGTATGGAATTCTATAGCTTGTATGATTGGTCTCATTGGAATTTACTAAATAGAGTTGGTGAGTTTTTCTTTTTCTCTTGTTCATACTTACTATAGTTAATTTGTATTAAGAAGAGGACTTCTTTATGTAATCTATTATGTTTGTAAACTGAGTTCATGATACTTTGCAACTATTTCTGTTATGTATCTTTATATAGTTATATGTACCAGCAACACTCCCAACTTCGTTGAAATTTTATGAAATTTTTCCTTTAACTGTATGAGATTTTTAATTTATCAGAGTCTCCCTCTTCTCCTTGTTGTGCATGTAGATTCTAATTCTTTTAAGGCTCTTTCAATGGCCTGCCTATATTTTGGGAAGTACATAGTACCTTTTTAAAAGTGTATATATTGATGTATTGCAAAATATTTGCTTGATCCTTGTGCATGATTCTAAATTATGAGACATTCAAAAGATTATTATATTGCCTAAATTGCACCAGCAACACAAATATTAGTTTTAGCTTAGTACCTTTTTCATTGATAATTCGTCGTAGGACTTGCTATTGGATTGAAGTATCATAATTGGTCTTTGTAGGATTGAAGTTTCTTAAATGGTCATCATCTTTATCTATTTAAATGGGTTTGTGTGATATTACTTCTTTTCTACTTGGATGTGTGGTTTATTAATTTATTTTATTTTTAATCTTGTTTAACATATTTGATGTCATATTTAGTTTTATCTTCTATAAGACTCTTATTTGATGTAACATTTAGCTTGCATGATATGTCAATGTAACTGAAAAAAAATTTTGACAAGTGCTAGTCATACTTGTTTTGAAGAAAAGTCCTAGTTGTCTATTTGTCTATGCTTAGTGGTGGTATTATTGACTGAAATTTCTCTATTTAAAAATTATAGTATGTAGGAACTAGGTAGGCTCTTATTTTATTTATGTTGCATTCCCTAGAATGGGAAGTTATGAGTATTGCCTAAGTTGATACATCATTCTGCTTATCAGTATCAATGAATTTCTGATAGAATGAGTTCTACAGTTATTGACCTTAAATTTTTTATAGGTATACATCTTTGGATTTACATTATTGATTATTTTATGTCTATTTTAGGATTAGGCATTTGATTTGTCTTTATATGCGCTTCTGGGAGATAACATCTACAACTTCATATAACTACTTGCTCATCTAATTGTAAGAATGTCTTCTTTGTTTCTATAGCATTTGTTCATCTATGAATATCTTCATCAATTTTTCTTGCCTGTTATAAATTACATGATCCTAGGGAAGTTCATTATCATGCCCTCATTTTTTTTTTTAGACTGAGAGGGAACTTGCATGTTTAAACTGTCATATTGTAGTTTAGTTGATGTTGCTTTAACCTGTTTGGCTACAATGACATAGTAAAAAATGCCATATTTTAGTCAAGTAGGCTGATTCTAGACCTTGTTGCACTTTGTTTGCAATTGGCAAAGTCAGGTTTTTAATTGATAAAGGGATATGGAGCATTTAATTTATCAATTGATTTGCTCATAACTCAGTGTTCCTGAATTCTTTATCACTCATGAACTTGCAATCATAACCTGTGAATCATAGCAAAGAGTCTTGCATTCTTGGTTTTTTTTTTAAATGCAAGGTCTAAGATACAAGATAATGGTTGAATATTTTTATAATTTACATTTCTACATAGCTCATCTAACATTTATTAGTATCAAGCCTTGACTTTTCTTATTTCTCCCTCTTTATGTTGTATATTAACATGTTTGCATTATACATGGCCTTAATAATTTTTTAATAGCTGATCTAACTAGCTATATGCACTCTTCTTTACAGATTGACTAAGAATTGGCACAGAGATTAGCAAAATCATAGGAGTTGAATTGACAATCCAACAAAAAGCTGAAGAATTATTTGGAGCATTGGATGAGATTGAAGGCTTGACATTGAGTGAGAAATTCACTACTTTGAGAAAGATTCCAAAAGATCATACTCAAATGTTGATATTTTTCAGTCTTCCATTTGAGTATAGACTTCGATGGGTGAAAGAATTTCCAGTGGTTTTTGTTAGGTTGATGATACTACCAAGAGAGGAAAGAAGTGGTTTTTGTTATTAGTGAGGATGTTTACCTTTAGATAACGTAAGTAAAATTTTTAGTTGCTAAAGTGCTGAGATAGCTAGTTTGCTAGGCCATTTCTAACTTTCTTTTATATATATATGGTAATAGCAATGGTTAGAGACATTATTTATGTTATGGTATCTTTTGAGAATGGACACTTGTTTAGAGAAATCATTTATTATTTAAGCTCTCTATATGTTCATGTTCTTGCTTTTTCTTTTTTTAGAATAATTTAATTCAGATTTTTACTATTTTTTTAATGAATTTAACTCAAATTTTGCAAACATAAATTATATGGAATTTATTTATTTTATATGTTTGTACTTTTTTATTAAAAAATTTTAAATTATGCATTTATTCTATATGTTTGTATTTTTATGATTAAAAATTTTTAATTGTGCATTTACATTATCTTAGAGAAATAAAATATACATGCTAATTTTTGTATCTATTATATGTTTAATTTTTTTATGTAAAACATGCTAAAATTGTATGAATATTTAATTTTAATACTAATACTAATAATGAAATTCATTAATAAGGGTATCAAAGTCATTTATGCTTAAATCTACTTATCCCCAATAGCAATGCCTATTAACCAAAGCATAGAATAGGAATAGAATAGTCATTCTAGGTTATAAACGAAAGCATGGAATAGTAATTATCTAGGAATAGTTATTCTAGAAATACCTATTCTATTCCTTAAGAATTACAATTCTATTCCACACTACACCATTCCATGAACCAAACATGGCCATAATGTTGTTATATCACAGTAAAAGATGTGATTCTTAACATTGTGCACAATAACACATTCCCTAATACAACCATTAAACGTACTCCCATGTTTTGACCCCTTCAAATGAAACCATCAATATCTCATATATTTAAACATAAAGATATCATACTTATAAAAATAGGACCCATGAATAAAACAGAGTTGTATTTGAAACACACAACATTTTTCGACTACTTTGGATTATCAATGATAGAGCTGATATTTAGAGCATCCATAATAAAAGTTTAACAAGGAACGACCATGGTACACTTTCACACTAATAGCACAGACTATTGATGAAATGTTTATACAAATAAAGCAATTTTATTACGCTTGACGTGACATGATAACTTGTAAATAATGTAATAAGCTCACATTATAAACACACATATTATGCAACAATACAAGTATAAAATACATTAGCTTTCAACAATTCAGAAAAGTATCAACTCAAGACTATGAACTAAATTAGATGTAACACTGCTTCTGTCCCACTCTACTTAAAAAAAAACATCAAACTGCTTCATACAAAATGGCCATCGTTTAGAACAACACATTACACAGAGTGAAGCCAAATATATTAACACTCCATATCAAATTCTTCAAATCTGATATTAAGTTTTTGGCATTAAAAAAATGCAGCATAATGTTAAAAGCTAACGTCATAATGACTAGGATGGTCAACCTATTGACAACTGAAACTTTCAAAACATATATCCAGTAACAGATTTCATATCTGTTATCTAAAACACACAAGGATAATTAGCAAACAAAATACACTAACATACATTTCAATGTCCAAAACACCTTCCCCCTTTCAAATACCTTGACAACAGAGCAAAATGGTGAACCTGGACTTGTACTACCTCTAAAATACTTTCTACTCTTTGTAATGTCATGGTAAGATCATTCGACAAAGTGGAAACGTATTACTCATTTCAATCCATCGCATTATACACTTACCATGAAATAAATGAGTGTATGGTAACCTTAAAACAACCGAGCCCTCTAAAAAATCATCTGTACATATGGGATATGCAGTCTGCGAACTACCTGGGCGATATTCCACTTGGTAATGCATGTGATTCTCCACTCTTGCCATGTTATTCATCGCCATTATTTCAGCAGCTGCATCTACCAAATTCTGCTCTACATTCCCCATTACGGGGGCATTTTCAAACACACCATTAGCCCATTCCAGCAAAGCAATATCATACTCCTCCTTAAAGTCCATTTCAGAATAACTAGAACTGCCATTGCCATCAATGCTCATCTCATCAGTGATATCCGGTAAAAAAAGGATGCCAAAACCATCACTGTTGATGCTAGAATCACCATCACTATTGTCACTGCCAGAGCTGCTGTCACTACTTAAAACTACATGTACAATAGGGGCTATCTCATCCTTGCTGCTATCATCACTGCCGATCACTACAGCCTCAGAAACAAGATCTCTTCCTGAAGACATGGCTATGCGAAAATTTGTATACTCCTGGGATCAATTATTTTAATGTTACTTATTCTTGTAGTTTGATGTCAAAAAACTACCCCTCCATTCAACCTCTTGATTAAGCAAACATTTAATTCTTAATAACTAATTAATTGGAAGTGAAATTTTCAACACACATTCAACTTCGTACCAATTTACTCAAATTCTAACCTTTAATCTGACTAAATTTAAGGGATTTGTTTATTACGCCATCTCCAACCCAAAACATAAATGTGGCGTAAATTTTACATTAAATTTGCTATGTGTACAGTGTTTCATCTCCAACCCATAACATCAATTTACACATCAAAAGGAATATTCTTGATATATTCTTTTATATCTCTTATTATTTATTACTTTCTTACTTTTTATTATCTTTACAAATTACACCCATACTTTTTATTTTTTACATATTCATCCAATTGGAATATTTTTAATATTTATTTATAAATATTATATAATTTAATATTATATTTATTTTAAAATAATTTAGTTTAATAATTAATTATCTTAATTCAAATTTGCTATTAGTACAACTAAAATTTAGTAAAAATAATAGTTAAATAAATATTAGTATCTAATTAATAAGATAAAATATCTTCGGCCAAAAAAATATAAAATATCACAATATATTTAATTAAAACACATAAAGCATTACAATTGCTCCCATAAATGTTCTATTAATGCATTGTGAAGTGCAATATGACCTTCTTTGTCCTTTATTTTTTTAGGTTGAGCAAGAAATTATTGAAATCGGATGTTTTCAATCTCTACTATTTCAACTGTAAGGGTTGGTGCTTCTGAGGCATCTGCAATTGTGGCATAAAGATCACATTCATCTTCAATTATCATGTTATACATGATAATACATGTAGTCATTATATCATGTAGCATATTTTTTCTTTAAAAACATGTTAGGCCAGCAACAATTGCAAAACGTGAGCAGGCTCAACATCTTTCCTACATGCCTCTTGTTTCATTGCAAAATTTTTTTTGGACCTCACGGCTCATGAATTATTTGCATAATAGTTGACTATTTTTGATATATACCATCAGCTAAATAATAACCCATAATATATTCTTTTTCTTGAATAAAAAAATGAGCAGGAGGAGTTATACCTTGAGCAAGATTGGATAGCAAATGAGATGACTCTAACATATTGATGTCATTATTGGTACTCGGCATGCCAAAATAGGTATGCCAGATCCAAAGATCATAATCAGCTACGGCTTCCAAAATAATAGTTGGTGATCCATTACGTCCTGCATATTGTCTAGCCCATGCTGTTGGACAATTTTTCCACTTCCAGTGCATACAATCTAAACTCCCTAGCATTCTTGGAAATCCACGTCGCTCACCAATATGAAGTAGTCTAGCAACATCATTAGCGGTAGGTGCTCTAAGATATTGCTTAGAAAAAATTTCTACCATAGCACGACAAAATCTCTTCATACTTTCAATTGACGTTGACTCCCTAATTTTTACGTATTCATCTATAGCATCTGCTGGTAGCCCATATGCCAACATCCAAAAAATAGCTGTTATTTTTTATATAAATGATAATCCAAGTCTTCTGAGCCCATCACACTATTATTGGAAAAAATTATCATGCCCTTTGACTACATCAACAATACAGAGGAATAAATTCCTTGACATGCGATATCGATGATGGAAAAGATAATCATTATTTGCAAAATAATCATTAAACAAATTTCAATTTGCAGATTCTCGATCGCGATTGATCACTATATGGCCTGGAATTGAACCACCATGGGTAACTTGGTTATTTTATTGATTGAGATAATAAGCAATTAACATATCATAATTATTAATGACTTGCTGAATAATAGTGTCTGAGGCTTCCCACTCCTCCATCAAATGGTTGCTCTCTTCATCATATGATGATGAAGACTGATAATTGGATGGACCTGGATTATTAAAATTCATTGATAATTTTTTTCATGGCTAATTTGGAAAGAGAAAGAAATTTTTTTAAAAAATGAGATAGTATGATTTTTTTCCATAATAAAAGGATGCTATTGATAGAAAAAAAATTATGATGATAAAGTTTACATTTTAATCTGACGATTTAAATTTGGATGACATCTATCCTACAAGTGAGATGAAGATAAGAAAAAAAATTATTTTAACGGTTTAGATTATGATAAAATCTATTCTACGGTTTATATAATGATGAAATCCATCCAACGGTTAATATGTGGATGAAATCCATCAAACGGTTTATATAATGATAAGATAACAAAGTATAATCTAACGGTAGAGATGAAGATGAAATCCATCCTATAATTTATATAAGGATAAATTAAAAAAAGTTAATCTAATGATTAATATCAGGATAATATTCATCCTACGGTTGAGATAAAAATAAGTTAAAAAAATTAAGATGATGATGAAATCCATCCTACGGTTCATATAAGGACAAGATAAAAAAGTTAATTTGACAGTATATATGAGGATAAAATCCATCCTACGGTTCATAAAAGTGAGAAATCCATCCAACGGTTCAGATAATGATAAGATAAAAAAGTTAATCTAGCGGTATACATGAAGATAAATCCTTTTTTATATTATGAATTTTTATCTCCATTTTATGTTATAAATACAACCCATCCTTCTTTATACTTACCAACTTATTCTACATTTCTTAACACATTATTCAAAAAAAAAAAAAAGTCTTTTAGAGCTTTTGGATATAGTGTTGAAGAATACCTCTCTTATGTCAAGTGTATATGGAAATTTCATAAGATCCAATTATGGGTGCACATCAGTCTTATGATCAATTTTGGTCTCGAGATGAAGGAAAATATAATAGTGTCAAGCATGAGAGCTAGAATTATCATCATAAAAGATCCGTCCAAGGTCGAATTCAAACAATTGAGAAAGTAGTAAGAAAATTTAATGCATGTGTAAGACAAGCTGAAAGTTTAAATCCTAGTGGTGTCTTTGAAATAGATATTGTGAGTATTTATTTATATATTCAATTTTTGTATATTATTATTATTATTATTATTTATGTTTTCTATGTTAATTTGCAGTTATCTCGTGCAAAATTATTAATTATAGAAGATGCTAATTATTAAAGAGGTTTTAAATTTGATCATGTATGGAATATTATGAAGGATTTTGAGAAGTTTAAAGATCAAGTTAGCACTGGAAGAGAAAAATCTAGCAAGAAAAATATGAATTACGTTTAATCAAAATCAGATAATCCCACTCTTGAATCTTCTATATGTGCATCTCCTAATTTGTCATCATTTTCTCTTAATTTAGATGATACTAATAATAGTGGTTCATCATGTGACCGCCCTATTGATATTAAAAAAGCGATGTTAAAGAAAAAAAACTGATGACCAGATTTCAATGGTCGTCAACACTTTAAAAGAAGAAAATGCAAAGTTGAGGGAGATTTTGGAGAAGAACGGTGTAGATAGATTAGAAGCTTTTAAGGAGTATACATCAACCCAAAAGTTTAAAGTTGAAACTAAAATTATAATGACAGACTTAAATACTATCATGGATCCATATAAGTGTGCATTTATTGCAGTTGAACAAGCACGTATTATACAAGAGAGATCTGTACATCATCAACGACCATAGTCTGCCTCTAATGAATATAATGATTATTTTGGTAATATTGATGGATTTAGAACTGGACTACCCGATTATTAAAATATTTTATATTTATGTAATTTTTTAGTAATTGTGTGATGTTTTAATATTTATGTAATGTTTTTATTATTTATGTAATGTTTTTATTATATATGTAATGTTTTTATTATTTATGTAATGTTTTAATATTTATGTAATGTTTTTAAAATTAATGTATTTTAATTATTATGTCTAATGTTTATTATTTATGTAATGTTGTCTAATGTTTGTAATATTTATTCGGTGTTATTTTCTAATAATGTGAATATAATTAACAATATATGTAATTAATATAAATAATTATGTAAATTTTAAAAATATAAATAATAAGACATTAAACTAATTTTATATTTTATTAATTAAAAAGTAAACAAAATAAATATCATGTAAAGTGAAATAAAATAATTAGGATGAAATTGTTCTAAAATATAACAAATGTTAAAATAAAGGAATATTATGTAATTAAAAAAAGATGTACCATGTTGCTGTAATGAGCAGTATACATCAAAATTGTTGTATACTGTTCAAAATCAGCAAATTTGCTAGTTGATTTGGTGTGTGGTTGGAGTGAATTTTGGTATCAAAATTGTTGTTTTGCGTTGTGGTTGGAGTTGCCCTTACTTGATAGATGTTTTCTAGAATATAATCAAGTTACAAACATTTGTTTCGATTTGACTTTGTTTAGTACTGCATAAAATAAGTTAGAATATCATAGAATAAAAGTAATTAGACAATCATATTAATTTATTTTTTTATCCCTATCTCATTATTCGACAACTAATCACTTCCATATAGCAGCAAATTAATTTCATTTGGTTGCAATTAAGTGCATAACATTGTTTCAAGAAAAAAATTTGCGACAAATTAATTTACACTTAATGAAATGCACATTGAGCTACATAATTGTCATTTGTACTACATATAATATATTTATACTATTATTATAATTTTCTTTATAAATAAATAATTAAATTTTATAAATATCAGTGTAAAATTATACTTAACAATACATTAAATGAGTACAATATTTCTTCCACTACATTAGAATTATATAAATTTACTTAACAATGTATTTACCTATTAAATTACATTGAATTTACTTAATATTAATACTTATACTAATTTGAATTTGGTATATAATTTTTTTTAATTGCATATAAATCATTTAAAAAATAAACTTGTAACACTAAACATTAAAGTAATAAACTACATTGTTTTTAATTAGAGTAAAATGAGATTATTTATTGAATTTTAAAATACTTGTAATTAAATTTTAGTTATTTAAAGCAAAAATTGTGTTTTAACAATTTCTAGATGAATTTTTAGATTTTTTTGTTGGGTGAAAAATGATTGAAATAATTTTAATTGTACTACATAAAATAAAATAAACATTATGCTGCAAAATAAATATTTGCACTACATATAAGGTATTTGTGTAATAAACTTACAAAACTATTCATTTTAATAAAAACACTACATTCTTGTTAGTTAGCAGCAAATAATATAATATTATTTCTTGAATTTTATAAATAAAAAATGATTACTTTACAATGGAATAACATCACTTTATATATCAATATAAATTTGCACTTAGAAATTATTTTGACCCTCGAAATATTTACATTTACAACTAATAAGTAGAAACACTTGCAATCATGTCTCTATTGGTTATACTGCTCAATTTTTCAATTAAAAAAGTAGCTATATCATTTTTTTTACCAAAATATGTAAGTTTATATATATATATATATATATATTGCTTAATGACATAGTCCATTATACTAATATAGTCTCAAACATAAATATCAATTTTATACATTCAACCTCATACAATAGCAATGGTTCAAAATTAAAAAATGTAAAACAAAATTGAAGATGTAAAAAAAATTTTAGATGC
>CATIWM010132999.1:0-10775 GCA_949671775.1 Mallotus repandus | reverse complement strand
GCTCTTTAAATTGATTGTTATTTGATTTTAATTTTTGAGTTTTAATTTGTTTTAATTTTAATTTACATTTAAAATATCTTTTTTTTCGTTGTTTAAACAAACAAACACAATTAGTATTACAATAGTCAATTTGCAATCTCTGTGGGATTGATATTTAATTACTACTTGTACGAATCCGTATACTTGCGGAGAACCACCAGCATAATCCCAATTAAAATTATGTTATTGGTGGCCAAACAACAACAAGCATTAAGATTAATAAACACAATATGCAACAACTAATGAATTTATTTAATTGGATGCTTAGATCATATTTGGATCATCAATTCCTAACAAAGAAATACTTAGCCTAACATATTATAAATAATCTCCAAGAAATCACAAGAATAACCCATAATAAAAATACAAGAAAGAAAAGAAGAATGAAATAATTATAGTTAATTTTCAATCTTCAATCTTCAATTTCTAGTTAATTTTCAATCTTCAATCTTCAATTTCTTACTCCTTCAATCTTCTAGGGTTTCTTGTGCTTTTTCTCCACTAATTGGCTCCTTTAACCTAGAACTAAAATTCTCTATTTATAGAGAAAAATACCCTAAATTCGTCCAATGATCAAAATAGTAATTTTCCACCTTCAAAACCTCCTCCAATTAAAAAAATAACTTCACAAAATAGCTTTTTAATTATCGGCTTGAATCCTGGACTCTTTAGAAAAGAAAAATTCCTACAAAAAATGCATAAATTAAATAGAAAACTAAAAAGGAAATAAAATCAAGTTAATCCTAATAAAACACTAATTATAAATAATAAAATATAAAGAAATACTAATAAATCCTATGAAAATTAAATAGAAAACTATGCAATAATTGACACTAACATGGAGCTGCAACATTCTCATTTGGATTCTTAATTGGGTAACCTTTCTTGTTGTGTCCCTTTTCTCTACACAAGCTATATGTCATCTCCACCCCTTTTCTTAACAACTTCCCATTGTTTCTTGGGTTATCAACATCTTTTCTTCTTTTTAGCTTAGGCCTACCAGGCATTTGTTTCACAGTTGGAGGCTCAACTAGAGGCTTGTCACTTTCAGGCCACATATTTCTCCATTTACATGGAAATATCACAAAGTTGTAGCTTTTCTTATATGTATCCTTATGATACTAAGGAATGACATAATCTTCAACACATTGCTCACTATAGTAAATGGTACACATTCCATGAAGGCAGGGAATCCCACTAAAATCCTAAGCTCTACAAGTGCATGAATGCTTACTGAGATCCATAGTGTGTCTGTCCTTGCCTTCAACAATTTTATACCAATGTTGCCCATTGAATACTAATTGACACTTAAAAACACGATCCATATTTTTCTCTAATTTCTAAATAGCACTTGGGCTGATATTGCTCACCCATTTATCAACTTCTTTTTATCTCTTAACAAGTCTCTTCATTATCCTTACTCTGATTGTATCCAACATACACTGTATATGCATGTTATTGTCAACACAATCTGCCTTGCAATAAGTCTTCTGATATGCTCTACACCAGGCAACTAGAGGCCATTTTAAAACATCATTAACAGGTCCTATCCCTATTTCATCCAACTACTCCAATTGGTCAATGAATTATTGCTCGTAAGAGCTTTTGGCATATCTCCATAATTGATTTTGAAATTCTAATCCTCTCCATCTTTTATGCTAAATGGACCATATGTGCATCACACACCACCTTTGTTCAGACATGGGCAACTCAACTTTGACAGCTTCAATCAGTCCCTGTGACAAGGTGAAAAAATATAACTTAAATTAAATCTATTGCAGTTGGATATACGTATAATAAAAAAAGAAAGAAATGAGAAGTTAACCTTTTGTATGTCACTAATAATAGTCAAGCCATCACCATTTGAAATCCCAAGATCTTGCTTGAATAATTGTAAAAACTAAATCCAATTGACTTTGTTTTCTACATTAATAATAGCCCAGGCAATTGGGAACATTGATTGTTCCTATCTTTGACTATGACTATTAATAGCTCACCTCTACAACATGTTTTGAGAAAACAACCATCCACCCCAAGAATTGGCCAACATCCTTCTTTCTACCCCTTTTTCAGAGCATAAAAGCATATGTAAAGCCTCTAAAATTTATTAGTATTTGGCTCAGTACACAGAACTGTAGTGGTTCTAGGATTGGTCTCCTTTAATTCTTCTATATATCTCCAAAGGCTACCATACTCTTTCACATAATTGCCAAGTAACTCAGTCATGACCTCTTTCTTTGCCCTTTTACACATTATGAATGATACATTGAATTTCAGTTCCTCACTAATTAGCTTTTTGAAATCAGTTATCTTAATCCCAGGTTCTTGACAAATTCTATCCTTATAATATACAACTAATAACTTAGTGGTTACTCTTTTATTCTTGTACACTCTATGACATTTGTGTTGAGGATTATAATTTTTAATTCTGAAATCCCCCATCCTATTCTTAACACTTGCAAATATAAACCATAGGCAACCTTTTTTGGTACAAACATCCTTGATCCTAATGTTTTCATTTTTTGTGAAATCCACCTCACAGCCTTTTATAACTGAATATTTAGCAATCGCATCTCTGAGTTATTGAGCTGATTCAAAAACCATCCCCATAACGAAAGCTGGCATTTTGACACTCGAATCATAAATGATCCCATCAAGTTTCTTTCTTCTCATTATTTTCCTAGTTTCATCTCCATAATTAATTTCCAGGCTATAGTTGTCATCATAATAATAATATTTTGTATCCGTATGCAATTCCGCTTGTTTAGCACTATTTTCACCCCCAGTTTGTGTACCTGTTTCACTTGAATTGTTAGCACCCTTTCCAATACCAGTTTCACCAGCATTGTCACTTCAAAGTTCTTTTGCTTCTTCTACCTCCTTAGCTTTAATATTTTATTCCTGCAGTAGCTCTTCATCTTGAGGTAAAATAAGTGAACTGATGTTGTAAAACTTTTGCATTTTCTGCCTAGCTTATTGCAGCTCCTCATCAAAGCCATCTGACAAGGCATCTTCATCCAAATTTTTTCCAACATAATCTCCCCTCCCTTCATTTTCTTCTTCTAAAATCTATCCAAATCCATCTCCCATCACTTTATTTTCCTCTTTCAAATTTTGTCCACTCATATCTCCTATCACTTCAGTTTCTTCAAACAAATTCTGCCTACCTCCATATGCTCCTATTACTACAGTTTCTTCTTCCATATTATGCCCACCTTCATCTACTCCCATCACTTCATTTGTCTTTTCCAAATTCTGTCCACCCACATCTCCTATCACTTCAGTTTCTTTAAACAAATTATGCCCACCTCCATCTGCTCCCATCACTTCATTTTCTTTATCTAAATGATGTCCACCTCCATCTGACCTCACTCCATCAGGTTCAGGTTCATTAACATTAGCTTGAACAACTGCATTTATTTCACCAGTATTCACACCTCCAATAGCCTCTATCTCTCTCTCAAAAAAATCTTCAACATCCACATTCAATCCCTCTAAAAATTAAAGTTCTTCAGGCTCATCAACATCATTTTTAAGTAAAAGTCAATTGACTCAAGATGTTCACAATATCTAAATATTTTAAATATAAGCCCATCATCAATCAACAAGACCAATCCATCTTCTAATTTATATCCACGTTTCAGCCAATATATCTCAGGTTTATGAGTATAACCTAAAGTCCTAACATACCTCTCAATCTTCATATAATGTAGTTTATCCCCGATCAGGTAGCCACAACTCAGCCAACTCTTCATCTTTATATCTCAGCCCAGGGTCTTTCACAAACACCCTCAGTGATGAAACCTTAAATTTATAAACCCTTCACAGTCTCCCATCTATAAATACAAATAAACAACATGCTAATTAACATCATAACAAAACAAACACCTATCTATTTAACCAGTATACCATGTCATTAAAATAATAAAATAAAAAAACTCATTCTTTGTCAAATACAACACCAACCAAGCATATATTACAGACCCAACCTGTCTATTTTCACTATCTCATTTGATTTTACTAAATCTAAATCGTGTTTTTTATACAATTTTTTACCTAAAAGTCAGAGGAGAACAACTTTTTCACAAACTAAAAAGCTATTGATGATTGATTCAAATATTTGTTTAGTAATTTCTTTCACTAACCTGTTCTACTTACCTTGGGTAGATCACACACTTCCAAAGCTTCAAATTTTTACTCTCTCGAACTGCTTCATTCTTGCATTATTTAGGAGTAACGTCGCATTTTTGTACCAGGAAGAACGCAGTTTCGTTTCTGTATACTACCAACTCCCTAAATGTACCAACCCAATGCATGATTGCCACATATCCTCTTTTTCCCGCCCACAGCTAACCAATTACTTAAGTTTAATTAAGCTGGTGATTAATTTTTCCTTGTTAATTGAGCTGTTAATTCAATTTAATTACCAATTAATGCATTATTAATGACAAAATGTGTTTCACACTCCAAAAGCTGTCAGAGAAATGACTTAAATGAGACATTTATTGCAAGTTTTGGACTGAAATGGCGAAAAAGCTCATTTTGGGCTAAACTGAACTCTTACAAAAAGTTTTAGGCCAAATCGAACCTTATTCCAATTAAACGCATAATATAAAACAACCAAAATTTATTTGAAACAATTTTTTTTCTATAGAAAGAATACAAACTAAATTCATTTTAATATAATATTAAACAAAACAAAATCAGACATGTAAATAAACCAACTCGAGTAACATTAAAAATAAAATCCAATTAAATAAATCCATGGTTAAAATTACCAGATAAATCACATAAACTACTAAATCTAAATGATGTGTACGAGTCTTGAGAGCAAAATACTATCCCAATTCTGATTTTTTACATGCGACCGACGATTATGCTCCGAGTTATTTATGGCGGAGTTTGCAGCAAGCAGTCCCTCTTCTTTCTGAAGGCCTTTGTTGGTGTGTTGGAAATGGTAAATCCATTAACATTTAGAATAATAAATGGATCCAATCTATTAGCAATCTCTGCTCATTAGGTCCTCGAATTCTTTCATTAAAGTTGCTGAGTTAATTGATGATGATGGTACTATGTGGAGAAATAACATGTTTTCACATATCTTCTTGCCTTTTGAGGCTAATGCTATAAGTCAGATTCCTTTTAGTCATCGATTGCCAGCTGATGTACTTTTTTTACGATATACCAAGTGGGGAGTGTATACTATTAAAACTGATTATCATGTTGCTTTTCATACTCTATTTCAAAATTATGCAAGCAGTTCTACTCCTCATAGTGGTGAACCCTTATGGAAGTGTGTATGGTTTTTGTATATGTTATCTAAAGTTAAGATGTTTTGTTGGTGCCTCCTTAGTAACCTATTGCCTTGTGGTACTAATTTAGCTGCTAAAGGTATCCAGATGAATGATGTGTGTTTAATGTGCGGTTCGATAGGTGATTCTATTGAACATATCTTTATGAGATGCCCGTGGACTAGATCAGTTTGGTTTTCCTCTCCTTTATTGCTACATTCTGATGCTCCACAAGGCCAAACATTATTTGATTGGGTGAAGTAGATGTTTGAGGTTCTTGATAGAGATTTCGTTAGTGTGTTTATGATTTTAATGTGGTACATCTAGTATATAGAACGGGGTTGACAACTACAGTAAAAGTTGCTAAATTGGCAATAGACTATTTAGATCCATTTCGTCAATCATGGCTTGTTAGCAAGATGACTATGTCTACTGAACATCGGACAGTTGTTTGCAACCTCCTAAAGATGAGATTTTCAAGTTGAATTGTGATGTTACTTTGTCTTTAAACTCCGAGTCTGTTGGGTATAGAGCTGTTCTTAGAGATTCTGGATGTGTTGTGCTCCTTTCTACAATTAAAAAAAGACAAACTGGTGTTAACAGTGAGATGGCAGAACTTCAAGCGATCTCATATGGGCTTACTATGGCAAAGGATGCAGGCTTTCAAAGACTACATGTGGAATCAAATAATGCTATTGTGATTGATAATATTCACCAGGGCACCTCTGTTTTATCTCATCTTTTCATGATCTATGAGGACATCTCCCATCACTTGGCTAAATGGGGTTCTAGTTTAGTTGGTGAATCTGTTTTACTTGAGGGTGTTGTAAGACCCAATTTTGGGATGACTAGAGCATGGATGCGACAGAGGACCCAATGATGAAAATTGACTTGAAATTGGATTTGATTTATTGGCTTTGAACTAAATTGTAAAATTTTTTTTAGATCCCATTTTAAAATTTTATTTATTTATTTATTTTTTCAAAAAAAAAGAGCAACCATGGGCCAAATGGCCCATTTAATTTAAAGATTGAAATTGAAAGATGGCCATATAGCCATCTTTCATTTATTTTTTTCTTTTGCTATTTCCGGTTCTGGTCGGAAATATACCCTTCCTTTTTTTTTGAAATTTTATTTATTTATTTGTTTATTTGTTATTTATCCATAGATTTTGATTAGTTTTTATTTGATAAATATATTTGTTTTATTTGATAAATAAAGTGATAAATATATATTTTTATAGATAAATAATAAAAAAAATTTATTATCCTGTACCAACTTAGGTTTACAAATGGTGTCTCTTATAAATACATCATATTCTTTTCACAGAGTGGAGGCTAGGATTTTTTTCTTTTCTTAGCCGTCAACCAAAAACACACTAACTCTTCTTTAATTTTCACGTACTTTTTTCAAGTTTTAGCCGGTAATCAAATCCAAATAAATAAAAAATCACAGACAAATACAACAAAAGCCACAGACTTTCATCAATGGTGATTACCTTCTGAGGGAAATCAATATTGCATCCATCAAATCGTTTCCTTTTCTACTCCTTTCTTTTTTTAGTTTTTATTTTATTTGATCTTATTTTTTGATTGATTGATTGATTTATTTTGTTTGTTTATGTTTCATGATGGTGGGAGCAACTTAAATGGAGGGGTGGAGATAAGGCCAACCATGAAGATCCATCAAATTTTATGGATTAAATTTTGTATCAATTTTGCATAGTTCCCTTTAGGTTCATTTATTTGTATTATTTTATTTCATCTAGGCTTTGGGTTTGTATTTTAATTTATTTTAATTTTTCAATAGTAGTTGTTGTAATAGCCCTATTAGTGGGAATATAGTGGAATTTTAATTTTCCGCACTTTAAAAATCAATTAGTAAATTAGGTCCATTTGGTAAAACCCTAATTAAAATCAATGGTGGCTTTAGATTAATTTAGATATTTTATTTTGATTCGTTTTGGGCCTCAAGCCCACATGTAGGTTTTAACTCACTAATAAAATAGGCCTTTAAAATTAAATTTAGGTTTAATTTACTTTAAAATTAATTTAGGCCCATTTAGATTAATTTAGACTTTAGACCCACTTTATATAATTTAAAATAAATTTAGACTTAGTTCAGTCCATTAAAACATTTCTTTTAAAATAAATAAATTTAAGATCATTTCATTTAAATTAAAATAAGTAGAATTAGGCTCATTAAATTAAATTCATTTTTTCTTAAATTTGGTAGACTTAAGCCCACTTTTAGAATTAAAAACAATAGATTTAAGTTCTCTAATATAATTAAAATATAGGCCCACTTTTAGTTCCATTTCACTTGTAAATAAAAAATGTAGATTTAGCTAACTTAAAATTAAAATCAAATGTAGTTTAGATTTAGGGACATTACGCCTTGAATGCATTTTTTATATGTTTTTTCATGGATTGGTTGACTTAGGGTTAGATGGATGTTCAATTAGGGTTTAATGAAATTGCTTGTAATTAGGGAATAAGATAGTAATTCATAAAATACTTCTAAATGAACACGAGACTAAAAGAAGTTGGTATTCCGTATCCAGAACTCTTGGTTGTGGTGTTAGCTTGTATTAGAGAATCGAGTTACCACCACCTTCGATTTGTCCCAATTATTACCCTAGGTGGCGACTCCTCATCTCCACGCTATGTCTTTATAATATAGTAGTGTGTTCCCTAGAGCCCTAAGCTCAAATAGTGTCGCGGTTGCAATAAACTTGGGCACGCGCTAAACCCCACCTTCTATAGTGGCGACTCCACTGGGGATAAGAGATACTGATTCTACTTGTGTTCTTTAGAATTATTTTATTAATTATTATTTTATTCTTGCATTCATTTTTGCATGTCCCTATTAGCCGATGGCGTTAGTTTATGGTCCTTTGATTCCACTAGCTTCCTGGTATTGTAAATTGGCTAACCATCACTCTTAGCCTTAACTCGATTCCAGAGAGATTATCGGGCTCATCTGACCAAAGTCTATGACCCAAGTCCTAAAGGGAGGTAATCTTCTCTCGAGTTTGTAAAGGATGTCGGGCCCCTCTGACCTTGGCCTATAACTCAAGTCTTAAAGGAGGGCATCTTGCTAAGGGAACCTTGACCTTTTTCATCGAACTCAGCTCATGTAGTGGCCTAGTAACTTCCCCTAGGATCTACCCAACTTGCTTGTGTATCTTTCCATGAGGTACTTCTATCTATAAAAGCCTAAGCCCATACTTTAGAAACCCATTTGGGCTAATAAAGATTGGGCTACACTTTTATACCTAGAAATGTTGTTTCTATGCTTCTACTACTTTGAGAGATTTGACATGCGCGTCGGTTCTTGATATCCCTTGTTGATATTGATGCCCAGACCAAAAATCCTAGGAAAAGAAACTCATCATTGAACACGTGTGTGGGAAGAATAAAGTTGGAAGGATGTATGTTGTGCACTTGATTTATACTTGTATACTTGACTTGTTGTTTGCTACTTGTTGCATAGCACATGCATCATGCATACATGCATACATATAGTTCATGCATCATACTAACCCTTTATTTTTCAGCCATCATAGATTCATCCGGGTCTTCCTGTGTTTGGGAACGGAAAGGTGGCAGATTGGTAAGGACTGATACAAGCCCAAAGTCTATAGCCAAAGAGATCCTTCGCAGTTTGGAAAAGAGCACAATCAACCCACTATACTTGGAAGCTACACCAACACCAATTACACAGACAGGAGAGATGGAACAAGGAAATTGGACCCTAAAGGACATCAAAGGAGCATTGATGGATGACATGAGAGCAATGATGCAAGATGAACTAAGACAAGCCCTAGCTGGGTTAATGCCACCTATTGTTGTACCTACACTCGCTACTACTGCACCTTCTGTTTCTGTCAATCCACCAATTATAGATGCACCACTCGATAATGCCAGGGGGCAACCAATAAATGCTGTTAGGAATGCACCAAATGTTGAAGTGAAATTGGAAGATGTGGAGAACTATATGATTGAGAAAGTAAAGAGGGAATCACTTGAGAAATTTCAAGAGCTGGAATCTAAGCAGATGAAAGCACTAACTCAGAAAATGTCCAAGATGAAAGAATTGATAAGAGGACAGGGCATGGGATACTCATTTAACTTTGATGATATGATGCAATTTGAGGAAAATAAGCTGCCTGATAAGTTCAAGATGCCACAACAGCAGAAGTTTGATGGTACTGGAGATCTAAGGATCCACCTTAATTAATATACAACTACTACGAGCATCACAAAGGCTCCTCTGTCTGTAGTTACCAAGTTGTTTGTACTATCCTTGGAGGGTATGACTGTTAATTGGTATCATGGGTTAGAGAAGTCTATCCGAGCTGATTGGAGAGAATTGTGTACTGCTTTTCTGAAACAGTATGACTATAACACCAAGCTAGAGGTGTCCATTAGGGATTTGGAATTGACTAAGCAGAAGCCCAATGAATCATTTTCAGATTTCCTGACTAGATTTATGAATAAGGCCGGATTAATGAAAAATAAGTTAGTTGAGAAGGATCAAGTTAGGATGATTATTCAAAATGTGTCACCTAATTTGGTTGAGAGGTTGCAAATAATGAACTCTAAAACATCTGTTGACCTTTATGACAATGGGTTACAAGCTGAGGAGATTGAAAGTGAAAAGAAGAAAAATATTAAAAGCACTGGGATTAGAAACTACCCAACCAGGGGCACACAGTAAGAAAATACCAGTCCGGCTGTGGAAGTCCATGTTGTTCAACAACCCAGGAGATTCTCGAATTTTAACCAACCCTTATCTAAAATCCTAGACCGTTTGATCCAAAAAGGCCTCCTTAGACCCTTAACTGTCTCTAAACCACCAAACCCAAACCTCCCTGGCTTTGACCCAAGCAATTATTGTAAGCTTCACCAAGGTCCTGGCCATTCTACTGACTCTTGTATGCATCTTAAACATGAAATCCAAGACCTTATAGACTCTGAAAAAATCACAGACCCTGAAAATTTGAACATCGGAAATAATCCTTTCCCAAACTACCGAAACGTTCCACCCCCAAGCACCATGATGATTAATTCAGGATTTAGTGAGAAAGAAGTACTAAGCTCCTTTGAGGACCTAGACCTTAAAACCAATGAGAATACTCCTGATGCCCCTAAACAATCCCAGAGAGGAGTTGAAGATTTATTGAGCCAACCTTCTGGCAAGTTCGATTATAAAGTATTTTACTCCAAACCACCTTCTTATGATATCCCTATTGAATCAATCACACCTGGAGGATAGGGTGATGAATTTAGAGATGACAGTGAGCCAATAAGTGAGAATAGTGAGAAATCTAAGGCTCCTAAACAGCCACAACAAGGAGTTGAAGATTTGTTAGGACAACCCTCTGGCAAGTTTGACTACAAAGTGTTTTACACTAAGCCATCTTCCAATGACATACCCCTT